>CABHPH010112532.1:0-48014 GCA_902168325.1 Peromyscus nudipes
TGTGTGTGTGTGTGTGTGTGTGTGTGTGTGTGTGTGTGTGTGTGTTGTCAGTCTTTGGAGACAGGATCTTTCTATATAGCTTTGACTGGCCTAAAACTTTCCATTAGACCAGGCTGTAGTTGGTTGTTTTTGCTATCTTGGGGGGTCTGCCACCCAGCTCCCAAATAAATCACACACAGAGGCTTATTCTTAATTATAAATGCCTGACCTTAGCTTGGCCTGTTACTTGCCAGCTTTCCTTAACTTAAATTATCTCATCTACCTTTTGCCTCTGGGCTTTTTCCTTTTCTTACTTCTGTATATCTTACTTTCAGTCTTACTCCATGCCTGGCTAAGTGGCTAGGTGGCTGGCCCCTAGCATCCTCATCCCTTTGTTCTGTAATCAGAGGCTTTTCTCTGTCCCACCATGTCCCACAGCCATTAACAAATAATCATTCAGAGGCTTATATTAATTATAAGTATTTGGCCAATGGCTCAATGTTATTATTACCTAGCTCTTATAACTAATATTAATCCATTTCTATTAATCTATGTATTGCCACATGGCCATGGCATCACTGGTCTGCTGGCATCCTGCTTCTTGGGTGGCTGGCTTGCATCTCTCTCTCAACTCTGCCCTTCTTTCTCCCTCTATTCAGTTTTGCTTTCCCCTCTATTGATAGATATCACCTGTCAAGGTTCAGGAGGTCTCCCTTGATCAAACCAGATCCATATTAACCTGGAACGAATCCACAGCCTCTTGTTTCCTGTGGAAACAAAAGCAAAACCTTTTCTCCAAAGCATTTTTTGTTTCTATTTTAAAAATACATTTTTTGATTTTTTTTTAAGTTAAGACATTCTTAAAATATCACGGTGGTGTATTTCATCAGTCTCTCTTTCAATCCCACGTCTCCCAGCGGCTGTCTCTTGCCCATCAGTCATCAAAAAATTCAAAATCAACACAATAACACACAGGATTCAGACTCCCTGTATATTTTCCATCTCTATGTGGCTTATTCTTTTTCATTATTTTACTTCCTCTTTAAAGACTTCATTATGTTACTTCTTAAACTATTATTCCTTTCTACAACTGCCCATACCCTTTTTATTTCTTTTCTAAGCCTACACACATTGTAAAACATACTGGAACCTGTTTAGAGGTTTTTCTGTCTGGACCTCTTTTTTATTGTGTATCTTTTAGCATTTTTATCTGCCTAAACAAAAACCTTAAACCTGTCATGCAGCACCTGCTTGTACTATGGCCCACGTGAGACAGTGGGAATCTGCCATGTTGCAGCTCAAGCATGCATGCTGCAGCCAGGGGACACGTCTCTGTACTGCAGCCCACATGAGAGACATGAACTAGGAAGCTGCTCTTGCCTCCATTTTAGAACCTTTTTTAAAGCTCTCTCAGGTTTTATGTGGATGAAGTTCCTGAATGTTGGGCATCATATGTAAATGGAGAGTTTTCTCTGTCCCTCCCTGTCCTGCAGCTATTTCCAAATAATCATTCGGAGGCTTATATTAATTATAAATTTTTGGCCAATGGCTCACGCTTATTACTAACTAGTTCTTATAACCTAAATTAATTAATTTCTATTAATCTATGTATTGCCACATGGCTGTGGCATTACAGGTCTGCAGGCATCTTGCTTCTTGGGCAGCTGGCTCATATCTCTCTTAACTCTGCCTTTCTTTCTCCCTCTACTCAGTTTGGCTTTACCACCTGGCTATATTCTGCCTGGGCCAAATCAGCTTTATTTATCAACCAATGAAATCAATACATATTCACAGCATACAGAAAAACCATCCCAAGGCATTTTTCTCTTGCTCTTTCTTCCTTTTCCTCCCAGATTTCTCCTTCTATTTATTCTGTCTGCCTGCCAGCCCCACCTATCCTTTCTCCTGCCTTGCTATTGGCCATTCAGCTCTTTATTAGACCATCAGGTGTTTTAAACAGGCAAAGTAACACAGCTTCACAGAGTTAAACAAATGCAACACAAAAGAATGCAACACATCTTTGCATCATGAAACAAATGTTCCACAGCATAAACAAATGTAACAAATCTTAAAATAATATTCTACAACACCAGGCTAGACTTAAAATTGTAGCAATCCTCCTGCCTCTGCCTCCTGAGTGCTTGGATTGCAGGTATGTGCCACCATGTCAGCTTATACTGCTGATCATTGACATTATCAATCATTCACTCTGCATTAACACGATTACACGCACTGCTAATTAAATCTTCACTGCCATCTACAAGGTAGAAATCTTTTTCCCCTCAGTTTTAAAAGTAAGATGACTAGATCCCAAGGAGATGAATACTCCATGTCACATGGCAGGTTGTAGCTGATATGAAATACCAACATAGGCAGTCTAATTCTAGAACCTATGCTCTCATTCCCCATACCAACCCATCTTCCTCCTTAGTTCATGACCTAAGCCATGGTTACAGAAAGATATTTCTCCCCCCAAAACTGAAGGTACATCGGAACCACATGTCAATCCTGTAGCTCTAACTGAATGCCACTTGTGTTGCTGTTTTCTTTTCTCATGGCTACCTTCTCCCATCTGTAAGGAGACAGAGGGAAGACCAACTGGACCTTCTCTTCTAGTCAACGAATGGGCACCAGACTTGAACCACTAGACCCTGCCCAGGTTAAATTAAATAGGTTGCGGTTCTGGCTTTAGCCTGACTCACTCTCTGAACACAGAATGTATAAATGTAGAAGCTGATTGCAGCAGCCCTTTTCCATCACATGGACCAAGTACTCGAGAGAGTTGGTCTGCAGAGGAAAAAAGCATACAGCAAACATTCCCAGAAAAGCAGAGGGATGTCTTGGGCTACCGGAGGATACAGATGCTGTGGTGGTTTGAACAGGTATGGCCCCCACAGACTCATGTATTTGAATGCTTGCCCATAGGGAGCAGTGTGATTAGGAGGTGTGTGGCCTTGTTGGAGGAAGTGTGTCACTGTGGAGGTGGGCTTTGAGGTCTCACAAATTGTGTGAAAGCCATGCCTGGTGACATAATTCACTTTCTGTTGCCTGCGGATCAAGATGTAGGACTCTCAGCTCCTTTTCCAGCACCGTGTCTGCGCACACCGCCATGTTCCCCACCATGATGATAAGGTACTAAACCTCTGAAACTGTAAGCCAATGAAATGTTTCCTTTGTAAGAGTTGCCATGGTCACAGTGTCTCTTCACAGAGACGGAAACCCTGACTGAGACGTGCATAGCTGGCCTGGGTGCTTTCACCCTGTTCTTCTGTTTTGCTATCTTTAACATGACTCTTCCCTCCAAATGGTACAGTCTAACCAGCATGGTGGGTCCCAGCTGTCACCTCACTACTTGGGAGGCTGAAGTAGAATTGCAATGAGTTTCAGGTCACTTTGGGCTAGAGGGAAACCTTGTCTCAAAAAATTAAAAAGAAAATGAAAAGGAGAAACAAAACCACAAAGCCTAATATTCTTGAATATGATCTTTTTTTTTTAATTTGGCAAAAGGGAGTTGCATCAAGGCTTAGATTACAAGAAGCATCACAAATTGTGTTAGTCAGCTTTCCAACACTGTACTAAAATACCTTAGATGATCCAGGTTCTTTCAGCTGTCAGTTGTTTTGTGTTTGGCCTTTTGTTTGGAGACCTGTGGTGAAGGAGCTAAGTAGAAAAACAAACTGCTCATCTTATGGTACCTGGAGAGAGAGAGAGAGAGAGAGAGAGAGAACGAGCAAGTGAGCAAGCCATCTGGAAACCAAACCTTCAACATGGGACTTTGAGGGACTCTAGAACACAAGTACACTTTTTCTCTTTGACTTATCCACTTGCCGAGGTCAGGCTTGCTTAGTTTAAGGCACACAGCTGTGGCCCCAGGAAAGACTATCCTAACAAGCCAATCCTAGCTGACCTACTGGTAGGCCAAAGAAACTTGACACCCAGCTGATCTCAAGCTGATCCAAGCCCAGTCTAGATCAACAAAACTGCCCAGCCAAGCCACAGACCTATGTAAAATAGCAAACTGTTGTGGTTACACATGTGGACTGTTAAGCAGCGTTTTGCTAACTGATGCAGTTACCTGAAAAGTCCCCAGGAATATTTCTGAAAGCCTGAGTCAGCTGAAAACACCCATGCATGGGGGTCTCATTATACGTCTATTTTCCTTGTGTTTCCTTAGTTTGGTTTCTGGTATTTGCAACCGGGAGACATCTAAGTGGACCAGAGTTTACAGGACTTGAGAATAACAGGAAGAGCATGTTGTCCTTACACAGGGTCCCCTAAGAAGGAGCCAGATCTGCTGTGTGGCGGCTCAAGGGTAACCAGCAAGGGGTAAGGGGGCGGGTAATGGGGATATAGTTAAGAAAACTAACGAAGTGTTCAGTTTGGAGGAAACTAATTCAAGGATTCGATTACAAAATGATAGCATGGAGAAAGCAGGGAAGGAAGGTTGGGAGACAATAAAAAGCAAATGAGTGATACTCAGAGTCTGGGCTTCGCAAGCCTGTACCTGCCGCCGCGCGGGTAGAGACACTACTGGTTCTGCTTTGGATCCACTGATGAGGTGCCGCCCAGCCAGGGACGGAACTCCGACAACACAGTCACAGCAGCAAATGCCATCACCGCTCTCTGAGACAGTGCGAAACCAGAAGCTACGGGTGAATACCTTTTCTGCCACGTCTGCCTTCCAGTATCTTGCCGGTATCTATTAGCCCTACCCAGAAGCCTGCTGGCAAAGGAGTCTGAAGTCGGCAACTTGCAGACTTCCAGCCATCTAGAAACTCACAGAGCAAAGGACCATATCAAGTGACTCATACAAGGGAGGAAACAGAGAAGGGGTAAGGATCTCACGGCCAGGCATAAGGACTCTGAAAACTGAAAGGATTTAACATTTCTCTTAACAGAGTATTTGAATGAACATGCTATAGCCCACAGGATGGTGGAGTTTCAAGCTTCCTCAAAGCAGACAGAGGCCTTAAGAGGCCCGCACAAAGGCCGCTCAGCCCTTCAGAGCCAGGTGCACTGAACTGTGAACTGAGCCTCCTACTGCCGTCACGCTGCCGTCAAAGCTTTGGTACCTCAACCTTCAACATGCTGATGGCAGGGTCTCTATGGTTGTCATCCTTGTTGTGACATCGATAGATTCCTTTAAGTGTAAACCCAGTATTTGAGTGCGTTCCTATTGTAGCAACTTAAAAATGTAAATGTATCTAAAGCATGAAAAGAAACGTCCCCTTTTACCATCTGCTCTGTAGCCAAGACCCTCCTTCAAGGCAGCAAAATCCAGAGCGAGACTGTGGATCAGAGGCGCTTGAACTCATGCCCATACTGACGCTTAGCACGCTGGAGCCTGCATGAGAAGGTGCCAGCTTACCGCACTGACAAT
This sequence comes from Peromyscus nudipes, assembly GCA_902168325.1. Taxonomy (NCBI): domain Eukaryota; kingdom Metazoa; phylum Chordata; class Mammalia; order Rodentia; family Cricetidae; genus Peromyscus; species Peromyscus nudipes. The sequence continues at coordinate 5,360 of CABHPH010112532.1, forward strand.
GAGTGAACTGGCTTATATCTCTATTGCAACTCATGGGTGTGTTTTTACTGGATTATTCTCATGATCTGAAAATCCTGACTAGTCCGTTTAAAACAGTGGTTCTGTACCTTCCTCGTGCTGCCACCCTTTAATACAGTTCCTCTTCTTCTGGTGACCCCCCCCCAGCCATAAAATTATTTCATAATGGTAATTTTGCTGCTGTTATGAATCATAATGTGAATTTCTGATACACAGGATATCTGAAATACGACCTTCGTGAAAGGGTCATTTAACCTCCAAAGGGATCTTGACCCTCAGGTTGAGGACTGCTGGTTTAAAGTCCTGGGTTGATTCTTCTTTTTGTATACGAGGTATTGAGACAGTGAGCTGCACAACTGGAGTGTTCTAGAACAAAGACGTCCACCACAGAGATGGCTATTACGTGAGTGAGTTCAGGGTTCTTGCCAAATGGCACATTGCTACCTTCGAGGGAAATGTTTCGTTTTATATATTTGACTTAAGCTCTCCTTGTCCCACCTGTTCTCATGATTACAGGAGGTGTTTGCTGACAGGAATGGACCTGAGAAGTTGAAGGGGCTAGTTTCTTTAGAGTCATGCCATATGACAACCCTTCCTGGAGATCCCTGAGATCCTTGGCAGCCCCATCAGCACAGTTATAATTTATAAAAATACAGACAAGTATAAAAGGACACACCCCAAAGCATTCACGGGCTATTTCCCAGTTCTAGGGGTCAGTGCTTACAGTTATCCCGACTCCGACCCTTTGCTTCTGTGTATTTTCTGGTTGTTCTGTGATCCACATGGATACATATATCACATAGCTTTCTTCATAACTAAAATTTATCCCACAGCCAGGGGTGTGGCTTAGTGGTACAGCACTTGCCTCCCACGCACAAGATGCAGGGTTTGCTCTCTCGTGTTTCAAATAAATACATCAATTAACAGATTGATTAACTACCCCAAAGGAGAAAGATTCGTGTGTTTCATTTCTCTCAAGATCTACATCTTCTTGCTCTGGATTCCATGACTGTTTTTCTAGAAGTGTATGTGTGAACGTCCCTCGTTTCCTGTAATCTCAGGAGCTGAAGTATAATTTCCACTCATTACTGACCTGATCATCTGGAGCAGCAGCTCTGGCTGTGTGCTGATCACCCAACTGATAGTGTCTAGTTGTCACCACTGGCACTTGGCTCCACTCGGCTTAGGGATAGAAGGATAGAGCTGTGACCGCAGCTGCCAGGTAAAGACGCCTGCAGGCCCTGACGTGGCCTGTTGGGTCCTGTTGGCTGTAGTCACCAGCCCTCCAGGTTTCTGCAGCTCTCAGAGCATTCCAAAAAGAACAAAGAAGACACCTATGTCTGCCAGTTGCTTTAGAAGAAAACATCCACAGGCTATTAATCTGGAATCTCTCACTTAAGTACATTTGGGGTCTCCTAATATCTAGGTTTACAAAAACAGTTTCAATTTTAGATAGGTATTATTAGGCCATTTGTGTCAAAATAACAAAGTTACAATCCCATGGAAATATGTTTCTAGTAGGGTAATGAAAATCTGAGAGAATGTAGATTTATTTCAAGTTGGTCCTGATTTTTCTCTACAAATATTAATGTCCTATTCTTGAATACTGGAAGTGTTTTTCTTATAACTGCAGAATTTATTATGTGAGAAAAAGGATTTTACATTTAAGTAAGTCTAGATGAGAGCAGGTGGCAAATTTTAAATCTTTGTCCCATCACAGAATTTTCTTAATTTTATTAAGGTTTTGATAATAGTTGGGTTGTCCAGTGTGAAATGGTCAGCCCTGAAAACGTACACACAATTGGCATTATACGGACTCAACAGGTTATATTTGGGAATGTGTGTGTGTGTGTGTGTGTGTGTGTGTGTGTGTGTGTGTGTGTTATATGTGTATATGCATGCAGTAACAAGTGATAAAAAAAGAAGAAGCCATGAATCTGAAGGAGAGGGGAGAGGACTATATAGGAGGGTTTAAAACCTCTAAACTTTCCCAGCACTCGGGAGGCAGAGCCAGATGGATCTCTGTGAGTTTGAGGCCAGCCTGGACTACCAAGTGAGTTCCAGGAAAGGTGCAAAGCTACACAGAGAAACCCTGTCTCGAAAAAACCAAAAAAAAAAACAAAACAAAACTCTAAACTTTAGAAGAATGAAAAGGAAGGGAAAATGTTGTAGTTAAAATATAATCTCTCTGAGTGAGGTGGTGAACATCTTTAATTCCAGCACTCAGGAGGCAGAAGCAGGCAGATCTCTGGGAAGCCAGCCTGGTCTACATAGTGAGTTCAATGACAGCCAAGGCTATGTAGAGAGATTCTATCTCAAACAAATACAATCTCAGATATAAACAGAAAAATGTTATGTCTACAAATAACAGCATACCATGCGAACCTTTTTTGAAAGGATTTTGACCTTAGGATCCTTCCCAGCTTATTTCCCTAAATAAGATGCAATTTTGGAGTGTGGCATCTCCATGAAGATACCCACCACAGACACATGGAAAGAAGCTACAGCCCACCTTCAAGTAGAACTAATTCTTAGTCTTAGAAACATTTTTCTTAGGGAAAGAACCAAAATATTTTTTAGGATTTATTTCTTCGGCCTGAGACTGGTGGGTGGAAGACAGCCACGGGGCCGCTACGACGAGCAAGTAGGTGGTGGAGAGATGGAAGAGAAAGAGAATCAGAGTGATTTGTGTGCCATGAAGAGAGGCCGAACTGGAGACCTGAGGGCAGCGAGGAACAGCTTGATGTGAGTGGCCTGCACTGACACCTGAGGCTATGGCGATATTCAGCCCCTTGCTGCCACCGAAGGTCATGCCTGGGTCCGTGATCCTACTGCAGCTGGGGTCTATGTGGATGTCCATGGCCCATTCCCACTGAGGACTGTGTGGATGTCTGTGGTCTGTGCTGCAGCCTGAAGCCAAGTTGATCTTCAAGAGCTGCACAGAGCTGGCTCTGCCCCTCACTGGCCACCGCACAGTGGTGCCAGTGGAAATGTGGGTGCTGGAGAGCTAGCCTCACCCCACACCTGGGGAGAGTGGGAGAACTGGCAGGCAGACCAACTCACCTACCACCCAGGCCCACATCCAGGGCTTTAAGTTGGCCCACCCCAACATCTACACCATTTATGGGCTGCTGGAGCACAAGAAGGGCCTGGTCCTGTGGATCCATGCCCACAGGATCTCCACGACTCAGGGCAATAGCCAGATATCCAAGAGTCTTGGTGAAGGTTCAGTATTGATGGTATACTAGAAGCCAGAGGCCTTGAACCAGACCAATGACATTGCAATGAACATTTGAAAGTAAAGTCATTTGGGCAAAAGGGTATACTACATGGCACACCAGAATTTCCAATGCCACTACAATGTGTTAGTAGAGTTTCTCTATGTCCCGGCAGGTGTTCCCAAATAACCCCACTGAGACTTATTGTTAATAATAAATGCTCAGCCAATAGCTCACGCTTGTTATTAACTAACTATTACATTTTAAATTAACCCACATTTCTTATCTATGCTCTGTCACGTGCCTTGGTACCTTTCTCAGTACGGCAAGTTCATTTCCTTCTCTCTGCATTTCCTCCCAATTCCCAGATTCCATCCTTCTTCTTCCCAGCATCCTCCTTGTCTGGCTCTCCTGCCCAGTCTCTTCCAGCCCAGCCATAGGCCTAGTCAACTCTTTATTAATCAATGAGAGTAATACATATTTACAATGTGCAGAGATTGTTCCGGCCTCCATGAGTACCAGGCATGTACATGGTACACTTAGATACATGTATGCAAAACACATACACATAAAATAAAAAAAAGTAAATTTTTTTAAACATAATTTATTTTTTATTGATTCTTTGGGAATTTCACATTATGCATTCCAATCCCAGTTGTTTCCCAGTCTTTCCATATCTACCCTCTACCCTTGGAACTGTAGTTAAGGGTGGTTGTTAGCCTCTGTATAGGTGCTGGAACTGAACCTGGGTCTTCCACAAAAGTAGCAATGCTGTTAACTGCTCAACCATCTCTCTAGCCTCAAGAATTTTTATTTGTTTGTTTGTTTGGTTGGTTGGTTGGTTTGCATTTTTGAAAGAAAGTTTCTCTGTGAACGCTTGGCTATCCTGGAATCACTCTAGACCAGATTGGCCCCGAAATCAGAGATTGGCCTACCTCTGCCCCCTCTCCACTCACCCACCCCCGCCATGCCAGGATTAAAGGCATGTGCCACCACCACCCAGCTCAAGAATTTTCTTTTACTGGCTTAATAATGTTAATTTATTGCAATTTATATATCCCCAATTGAAAATGGATATAATACAAAATGATATTCCTGAGAATGTGAAACAAACCAAAAAAAAAAAAAATCCCCTGAAAATGAATTTCAATTTGATTGTCACAACTATATTGTGTGGCTAAACAAGAGGCGTACACGTAACTAGATAAACCACATGTGGTTTGTAAGCCTCACTCATTCTCTGTGGGCAAATAGTCACTATCTCACTCATATCAGTAACATTGTAATCCAAAATGTAAATCCTACAGATAGTAAATCTACCCTGAAGGGAAGGTGTGTGCTAAACTATGAGCACCCTGTGATGGTGCCATTTATGTTTAAAACACAAGTTGGAAAAGACTGAAAAGATTCAACAGAAAGGTAGAAAATCATGACTGTGCACGGAAAACAGGTTTTTTTTTTTTTTTTTTGCAAATACAGATTAAACTATGACTCATTAAAATATTTAAAAAATACAGATGAAACTCTCTCTCCTCTCTCTGGCTACCTGCTTGGCATCTTACCCCTTCTAACCTACTTTATACCAAGCAACTTCAATCACAAGATGGGATTGGCCGTATTTCAGAAATGCTTTTCAACAGCACAAAACCTTTTTTTGGAAACTGGGATTAGCTTGCCTCAAATATGGGTATGTAAAAGTAGGCACTCAGTTATGCAATATTTATTCAAGTGGAATTCTTCCAATATTTTCTGGAAGAGAGGTGCTTTTCAATGATGCCGTTCTGTGGGCCAACATCTTAGAGAAAGTGCTTAAGAGTGTTCATCTTTTTTTTAATTAGTGTTTTAAGCATTAAAAATGCATAAATGTGAGAAGCTAAGATAAATGTCAGATTTTTCTGTGTAGTGAGTGATTAATTTTAATAAATTTTTATTTGAAAATAAGAAGAACTCTAATCCTTTAGTACACACCTAGCAAACTTATTACTCAGCAGGAGTGACTGCCTCCTTCCACATTAATCTGTACCATGAGTTATGTATATAACTACTGAATCCCTGTCTTGCCTGTCTGCTGTCTCCACCAACAGCTCCTTTAGTCTAGCCTCTGTTTCAGTGTGGCACTGAATGGTGTGCTCTCCTCCACTCACCTTCCATTCTACAGTGCTTTCAGTGCTTCTGCTCACCCAGTTGCTTCCCTTTTCATCTTGACCTCTGGAGTGCAGTCAGACTTTCTTTGGACTGCCAGTTCCCCAATAATGACACATAGACTTCTTATTAATTATGAATGCTTGGCCTTAGCTTAAGCTTGTTCCCAACTAGCTCTTATAACATAAATTAACCCATTTATATTAATCTACATTCTGCCATGTGGCTCTTCACCTCTCCTCCATACGATAGATCTAACTCCACACACACCTCAAATTCTTCCCCAGTTCCTCTCGTTCCCATGGAAGTCCCACCCATTCTCTCCTGCCTAGCTATTGGCCATCCATCTCTTTATTAAAGCAATCAGAAGTCATCATTGGCAGAGACACATCTTCACAGCATACAAAAAGATTATCTCACAACACTGAAGTCTGACCATTCTCTGGAATGCAGTCTACAGAACACTGGCCATCTCTAAAGTATTTTAGAGAACTCATTGTACTCACAAGATTTTAACTTTCACTCGAGTACTTTATCTTAGCTACAACTGTCAAATTTACCATTAAGCTGTGGCCTCAGCTAGGACTGAACCCATCATCTTGCACCCCCAAACTGTTGTCTTTCTTCGTTGTTCAGTTACTAAGTTTTATCCGTACTTTTACAGTTGACCTTTTAAATTTCTCTCTTTGTCTTAGTCACTGTTCTACTTCTGTGAAGAGACACCATGACCAAGGCATCTTTTATAAAAGAAAGCAGCATTTATTTGGGGGCTTCTTTACAGTTTCAGGGGCTTAATTCATTTTCATCATAGCAGGGAGCAGGGCAGCACATGACAGACATGGTGCTGAAGAAGTAGCGGAGAGCTCTACATCCAGATCCACAGGCTGCAGGAAGAGAGAGAGAGGAGAGACAGAGCCTGGCATGGGCTTTTGAAACCCCAAAACCCAGCCCCAGTGACACACTTCCTCCAGTAAAGCCACACCTCCTAATCCTTCTAATCCTTTCGAACAGTGCCACTCCCTGGTGACTCAGCATTCAGATATATGGTCTTATGAGGGCCATTCTTAGTCAAGCTGCCACACTCTTCATTTTTCTGTGCAATTAGCATCCTCACACATTTATGTAGGATTGTTTATATATCAGTTTCTCCCTCCATTTGTTTGACACTGGATCTCTCAAAAGAATTAAAGCATAGGATTGTGGTTTCTTGAGCAGTAATCCCGAAAAGTATAACTGAGATTCTTAAGGATGGGAAAGAGGATGAATTCAAAGGTGTCTTCTGCAAACTGGCTATAGTAACTGGTACTTGGCCTTACCAAGATCATATAATGAAGCTTATGAAATGCCTCTCGCAAAACTCACCCAGGAGATGAACAAGGTCAATATCAGTTTATATGTTCCTGTCCCCCTGTTGCATAACTTTATCTGGGGAGTCATATCTATTCCTGCTAGATAGGACACCATGAACTTGTTATTCTCCTACCTTGGTCTTTTCTTAAGTAGCTGGGGCCACAGGCACATGCAGTTCAGGGCTGATACTTGAATGACTTCTAATCTAGAGGCACATTTTGTACTTTGTTCTTAAATATATACTTTGTGTCTCCTTTCTACAATGAGATTCTACCTCAGTGGCTTGTGATTATTCAGTGTTATTAAAATACCAAAATGGGGGCTGGAGAATTAGCCAGCAGTTAAGAGCACTTGTTACTCTTGTAAAGGACCCAGGTTTGATTCCCAGCACCCACATGATGGCTAACAACCATATGTAACTCCAATCCTAGGGAATTTGATGCCCTCTTCTGACTTTTAAGGGCACCAGGAACTCATATACACATGCATATAAAACACTCATACACATAAAATAATAAAATTAATAAATCTAAAAAGTTTTGCCATGTATGTTGGCACATGCCTTAAATCTCTTCACTTGGGAGGCAGAGGCAGGTGGATCTCAGTGAGTTCTAGCCCAGCCTGGTCTACAAAGCGAGTTCCTGCACAGCCAGGGCTACACAGAGAAATGCTGTCACAAAAGAAACAACAACAAAAATATTAGACTATTAGGTCAGTCCATCAGTCACATTCAGTTTCCTCTGTCACATATATGCAGAGGGCCTAGGTCAGTCCCATGCAGGCTGCTGGTTTTCTTTAAGATCATAGAAGATCCAGAAGATCTGCCCAGGTTAGCAATGCTATTAATTATGCATTAATCCTCTTATTCAAGCTACCCAAGGATTACACAGACGAATTCAAACTTGTTTTGTTTTGTTTTGTTTGGGATTGATTTTTCGGTGTAGTCCTAGCTGTCCTGGAATTCACTCTGGAGACCAGGCTGGCCTTGCACTCACAGCGGTCCACCTGCCTCTGCCTCTGAGTGCTGGGATTAAAGGCATACACCACCAATTCCTGGTGATTTTAAACTCTTTACCCTCACATCAAGGTTAAATTTCTTCAGTAACTAGGTTGATCATCATTGCCTTTACTTATATTTACAACTTATATGAATACTTTTTTTTGCATTCTACTCTCTGCTCCATCCACATGAGTTGAAAGACTTCAAAAATTCCTATTATGTACAAATCAGATGAAAACACCCAAACTATGCTTATAGCCTACATGCAAATAGCACTTATTTTTAGGATAGTCTAAAAATGAGATGGAGAAAACAAACTCCCTTTCTTTATCCTTTGGTTAAAATATAACACCCAAGGAATGTGTCCGGCCCCTTACTCTTTCATCAGGGTTTTTCCTTATGTTAAGATAAAGTTTTCAGAAAATGTCTTCCAAAGAAAAAGGGTTGAGAAGTTATTTTAACTACAAATAAATGTCTGTATGTTCTTAAAGCATTAGGACAAAGATTAGAGAATGTGTTTTCATTCAACAAGTACCCATTAAGCATTCTGTGTGAAGAGACATGATAAGACTGTGTTCATCACTTTTCAGAAAATAGGTTGTTTTCCTATTTACACAAAATTTGTTTTGTTTTATTTTGTTTTTGAGAAATGGTCTTTCTATGTAGCCCTGGCTATTCAGGGATTCACTATTTAGTCCAGACTGGTTTCGAACTCACAGAACTCTGCTTGTTTCTGTCTTCCAATTGCTGGGATTAAAGACATATACCACCATAGTTGGCTAGTTACTCAAAGTTTAGAAAATTTTCAGTGCAAACAATGCTTTGAAAACAGAAAAGTCAGCCTTTGATGGTTAGCTCATCAGTGCTTTGGAGAGAGGTGCTGAGAAAATGCTTTCTTGGAGACAGGTTAGGATAGAAAACTTCATTCTTTATTCATTTAGCCTTTCCCCTTCTTACTCATCATGTTATCTACCTCAAAAGTCAACATGGTATATACTAATACAAATAATTTGTGGGGTAGTTCACCAGCTTCATTCAAACCAAACCAAAACAGATTATTTAAGGAGCTGATGTCTCCATTTTTGTCTTCCAGGAAGTGAATCATTTAGAATATGTAGTCATGGTTGTGGTGATATTTTATTTGTGCTGAAATGTGGTGATATTTCATTTGTGCTTTAATAAATAAAGTTTGCCTAGAGATCAGAGGAAAAAGGTCAGCCAGAAAGTGACAGAGCTTTGTAGGAAGAGGAAGTGAGGTAGCTGGACAGAGAGCAAATCAGATGGCAAAACAGCAAGGCATATAGACATGGGTAGACAGGAAGCAACTCGAATTTGGAATCTGTGGAGTTGGTGAGGTAAGGTTGGCTGGTGGCTTTCCCTATTTCCCTGATCTCTCTAAGCGTTTCACTCCTTTATTTGGCTCCATGTTTTTTATTTAATAAGACCATTTAGAAATTCATCTACACATGGTAGTTATTTTTCTGATCATAAGATGTTCACCAGTCTTGAATAGTTATTGTGTTCACAAGGTGATACACTTCCAGTATCTCACTGGAGATGGGATTTGATGGTCCAGGTCAGAGGGGTCCATATTCACATCAGCAATTGGAAGTCGGCTATGAGGCATAAAACTTGGGGTACACATGGTAGAAAAATGTCAAATTCTCCATATTCCTTTGTTTCTCCTTTTTCAAGGACAGGATTACAGCAAGTTAGTTAAGATCTCAGTTGGCTTAATCTTGAGTTCTAAAAATCAGACATAAACTAGAATTGGTCATTTCAAAGTTTTTGTTTATTTGTTTGTTTGTCTGGGTTTTTTGTTTTTTGTTTTGTTTTGTTTTGTTTTCTGATAATCTGGGCACAAGGGACAAGAACAATAGGAAAATACTGACAGTCAGTGTCAAGTCACTTCTCTGTGTGCAGAAGAATTCAAACGAAGAATTTGCACGTTAGGTATGGTGGTACACACCTTTAGTCCCACTACTTGAAAGCAAAGGCAGGCAGACCTCTAGGAGTTCCAGGATAGCCTGGACTACCTGAGTTCCATGCCAGCCAAGGTTACATAGTAAGAACTATGTCAAAAAAACAAACAAAACAAAAGAAATGTTAACTCCACATGGTGGGCTCACACCTTCAATTCCAGCACTTGGGTGGCAGAGGTAAGAGGATCTCTGTGAATTCAAGGCCAGTCTGGTCTACACAGTAAAACCCTGTCTTAAAAAACAGCACAAAAGAAACTATGGGATCATGCCAATTGAAAATTGAGCCTGGGCAGTCAAGAGGCAAGGCAGATGAATCTCTGAGTTCCAGGCCAGCCTGGTCTACAGAACAAGCTCCAGAACAGCTAAGGCTATGCTAAGAAATCCTGTGTCAAAAAACCAACCCTCTCCCCTCAAAAAAAGAAAATGGTCTTTTGAGGAAATTGGACAGCTGGCTTCTCTGCTCCTGGTTTCTCTGAAGGACAGATAAACAGCTCAGTTTCAGCTTGGTGGAGCTTTTGAGGCAGTGATACCATTTGGAAGTTTAGCCTCACAGGCTAGGGTCTACTTGGAAGAGCTTAGCACGCAACAATGGCCTTCTGTGGTTTTTCCTGTGTCAACCAAAGCTAGAAAGCAAAGATTGGTTCATCATGCCCATGAGTCATTTTCCATATGACAGAAGGTGCCAAAACTGATAAAATTCACATTGAGTAAATACCAAAAGTGATAAACAAAATAATAATAATAGTAGTAAAAGCCAAAACAAAAAGCGTGAAGTGTGTTATTTGGGGGGGGGGGGGTGTTACCTTCAGAAAATGTGTTTTGCTAGTAATTTATATATTGAATATGAGTAAGTAGCCTGTCTTAATATGGGGTTTCACCCATTTTATCTGTAGTTTAAATGGTAAGTTCTAAGAAACTTATAGGAAAGAATACTATCCCATTATCATTTGTCCTTGTACCCTTGGGGTAGAAATAAAAATGTTTCCTGATCCTTTCACAGCATGGCGATTGGCCTCAGATTTATAACAATAAGTTCTTCTTGTGGCTAAAGAAATGAAGCCATCATTTCGGCTGCAAATTACTTTTATAACAGTTTTAATAAGTTGTTATTTTAATCAAGCCTTTGTTTGTTTGTCTTACCGAAGAAGAAAACCGAGCTTCCTGACAAGACAAAGAATTGATGGGTCTGAAGGGCCAGGGCTGTTTGAGTAGAAATCGTCCTCACGTATTGGTGTCTCTTTTGCCAAGAGCCTGATTGGACTATGAGGGCTCTGGCCTTTCAATGGATTAATCCTTCGATAGCTTTGTGACATGACAGTATTGTTGACAGTAAAGAACAGATAGTGGGGCCACACTGAAGGAAGTAGGTCACTAGGATGTGTGTCCTGGAGGTTGTCACCTCTCTGCTTCCTCCACTGCCACACGTCTCGACAGTCACGATGTTCTGCCCAAACGCATGGGTCTGAGCGACCACAGATCGATCCCTCCGCAACCACAAGGAAAGCTTCCCTCTCTTTAAGTTGATATTTTTCAGGTAGTTGTCACAACAACACCAAGTGTAATGAATAAAGAGGGAATGGAAGGAGGCGCCATTTATTGAAATAAGAAAGACAGGGAAGCAGGTTGGGGTGCTAAAAAGCAAGAGTTCACTGCAGCTGCCTGGTACCTCTTATAACATACTTCGACATTGGCCTGGATCCCAGCATCGGTCTGCCTTGGCCCCGGCTCTGAATTCTTTCCAGGAGAGAAAGAGAGTTTGCCTGGCCTTGGAGCCTGGGTGCTTCGTTCTCTCAAGTCCATGACATCCTTCTTGATCAAGCCTCTATGTGCTCAGATTAGAGATCATCAGTCACCTCTTCCTGACTTCTCATCTTGTAAATATTTGGCTTTGTCCCAGAGAGCCTGAAAGGACCAGTTGTTCAAGTTGAGAGGACAAAGTTTTCACACTATTCATTTAAGGAGAGGAAATAAGGTGCTAGGGAACAAATAATCACGAAACTAAAAGTACTCAGCAGATTCCTTAAGAGCACACCGAGCAAGGGGAGATATGTTAGTTTCAGTGGTTTTTCAAATTCTGAAAACAAAGTTTCCTAAATTTTAAGTAACATAATCCCAAACTTGACACAGGCTACCTTTTTAATATATGCCTTGAAATTATGAAGTATGGAGTTAGCTGTCACATTTATTTGAATCATACAGTTAACCACTGTAGGCAGATTTTTCTGTCCCACCTGCCAGCTTCCAAATAGCCACATGGAGATTTGTTATTGACAATGAAAGCTTGGCCCATAGCTTAGGCTTGTTTCTAACTAGCTCTTAAAACTTAAATTAACCCATATCTTTTAATCTATGTTCTTTGACTTGGCTTGGTTACTTTTACTTTGTAAAGCCCATGCTGCTTGCTCTGCATCCCCTGGTGTCTCTGCCCTTCTACTTCCCAGCCTCCCCTCTGCCTGGAAATCCTGCCTAGCTATTGGCCATTCAGCTTCTTATTAAACCAATCAGAATGACACATCTTCACAGTGTACAAAAAGATTATTCCACAACAACAGCTGTGATCATTCAATCTAATTGACTCCTTAACACTTCAATCATCTTGGTAGTTAAAAAAAAAAAAGAATGCCTCTTGTCCTGAATTACCCAGGTAATTATGATTGTATTCCTAGGCTCTTGTCTTTTCATCATAAATGATGTTTTAATTTGGATTGTCACTCTCTTTGATGACATCCTAAGGTTCAACTTCTTTCCTGGAAGACAGAGAAAAGTTAAGGGAAATTTCTGGGACTTGGGGGGTATGTGTGGCCCAGTGGGTAAACCATTTACTGCGTAAGCAGGAGGATCTAAGTTTGGAGCCTCAGAACCTGAGTCAAAGCTAAGCATGGTCGCGTATTGATGGCCCTAGAGCTGAGGAAATACAGACACAAGGATCCCAGAAATGCACTCCCCAACCAGCCTAGCCAAATGAGGTACAATGAAAGAGCTTGCCTCATAAAATGCAGCAGAGAGTGATAAAGGAAGACGTTTGACATCAATTTCTGGCCTTTACATGCACATGGGCAAGTGCACCTGAACACATACATACATAACACCCACCCACCCCCCCCCACACACACACATACACACCTTGTATTATAATATCTGAAAATAAATCAGAAACCAATTCCATGTCCATAAACACAGAATTTTAAAGTCATCTCTATTCTCCTGTATGTAAACAGAATTCTAGTTCTCTAAAATGAAATAACGTAATCAAATGAAGATGTGACTGGTTTTAAAATAATCTAATCTTGTATTTAGTTGGAAACTGAGGTCACTTATGATAAATATTTCCCAGGGTTGTCAAACTAGGTCTTTCTCTTGCATTCTGCCAGCTGGTTTGCAAGCTAGCTGGATGCTGACTGTATTTTTATTCGAGTCTACTGAAGGATCAGTAAAAAGTTCTCAGCTCTGGAATTCACTTCCTTGGTGGTCCCACCCACTAATTATGAATTTACTATTCTTCCAGGGAATGGCATTAAATGTTTTCTTCTTTGGGCAAATCAGTCTCAGAATTCAAATCAGAATGAGATTTCCATATCAAATAACTAACTAAAGTATGCTTTAAATCATTTTTATGGGTTAAGGATATAGCGCAATAAAGTACTTGCCTAGTATGTATAAGGCCATAGATAGGTTCAATACCCAGCTCTAGTTCAACAAAATGCAATAGAAAAAAACCTTGTCATTTTTGTGAGAAACATATAGCATGTAACTTTAGCAATTAGTAAATAATTTTAATGCATTCACACCTACTTCTTGCATATTTGTCTAGCAGTTACTACTTCAAAAGGGAAAATTACATTATACTACATTATGTGTTTATATTCCAACATATTCATACATCTCAGACATTTTTTTATCTCAAGTAATTGCTTGCCCAAACAGTGAATCAATCTGGGTATGTTGTCTCATACATCCAATCTCCACACTTGGGAGGATGAAGCAGAAGGATTGCCACAAGTTCAAGGCCTGTATCGGGTACATAATGAGTTCAAGGCTAGGCCTGGGCTACAGAATGAAGCCCTGTCTGTATGGGAAAAAAATCAACTAAACAAACAACAAAAAACCTCATATTATCAAATTAGGCAAAGGACAGTATAAGCAATTTATATACTTCAAGGAAGTACATCCCTGCTGTAAGCAATACAACCTCATATCCAAACTATGTAAGTTGGTTTGAGCCTCTATCACACATACCATGAACTAGGTAGCTCATAAAGAATGTAGAACTATTTCTCAAAGCTCTGGATGTTGGAAGTCCAAGATGATGTATCAACACAGTGAGGGGCCTCTTCTGAGTTCCAGACAGACACTTTTTAAATCTTCACATGGTGAAAAGAGGGCTATCAGGCTTTCTGGCCTCTTCTTGTGAGCTCACTAAACCCTTCATGAAGAATTGACCTCCCAAAGGCTTGACTTTTGAACACCAGTGCTAAAAATTAACGTTTCAACATATGAATTATGCAAGGACTAAAGCATGCAGTCAATCACACAAATCTTCTGACCCATCTTTACCATATTAAGATTTTGCTTGTTCTGTTCCTCTACAGAAACATGAAGAAGACCCGGCACTATCAAATTGCAAAACTGTGATGTGTGTTGACAAATGCATTTTTCCCACTGACCCCTAGTGCCCCGCTGAATGCCAAGCATTTATAAATGACTGGTACTGAGGGAATTGCAGATGCAGATAGAACTCTCTGTTTCTTCTCTAATGGTCAAGAAGCCAAATGAAGCAAAGAGGATGTAGGTAAAAAACAAATAACCAAGCCTTGAATGACATACCCCAGAATGTCATTCACAAGAAGACAGACAGAAACTAGGAAAGGTAAAGAATAAATCTTAACAGATGTTAAGATTTGTCACTGTAATTGTCCTCAAATTATCTAGGACAACCACAATGGATTCTAAGTCTGTAATAAATTGGTTTGGATGAGTTAGACTGAGAATATAACTGAGCATGAGCAAACGGTGATGACCCAGCAAGGCATGAAGAGATGTGGATCCAGTACAAGGCGGGCTGGCTGACATCTAGCATGTTGGTCAATGTTAGGACAAAAATTCACCATAACTTCTCATCTGCTATTAGTGTCAATGAAGAAAGACCAGTGTCCAAGAATCAAAAATGAAAGCAAGTATTTATGGGGTCTTGAGCTCAGAGCACAGCCGGATGACCTTACTTATCTCATAGCAGCCTATGCATTTTCTCATGGTACTCCAGATTGACACATAGATTAAACTTCAGACACTTGAGATTCAACAGATGCAGAACAACTTCTTCTGAGGTCCTCCCTTATCTGACTGGAGGCGCAAACTTCTGGAAGTAAGGCTGTCATAAATCTTGTTGGAGAGAATTTTACTGACAGGGGCAGAAAAGACCACTGACACCTGTAAAAACAAACTCCCTCCCAAATCTTGCCTCTCCTTTGTTCTCCCTCACTCTTCTATCAAATTATGTATAGAAATCTCCATCCTTTGCTAACTGGAGACTTCTAGTTTTCTCTGTGTTCCTACACAGGAAAACAAACGAACACTTTCATTGTTGTCTTATCTTTTTCCCATTTAAATTATAACCTTGGGGCTTGGGAGCTGGCTGTCAGTAATGTGTGAATCAAGCCTGCACAGCTGGAGGACCTGAATTCAGAGCCCCAGCTTCCCAGGAAAGTGAGTGATACCTGCTTGTGATCCCGGTGCTGAAGAAGTGACTCCTTGACCCCTTGGAGCTCATAGACAAGCCAAAGCTAGTCAAATTGATAAACCACAGGCTTAATGGGAGACCCTGTCTCAAAAAATAAGGTGGAGAGCAAAAGGAAAAAAATATCTGATGTTGACCTCTGGCCTCTACATCATGTGCTCATGTGTGTACACACACATACACACCTGTAAATTCCCACCTGGACAATGTTACACAATAAACACTTTAATAATTAAATCGCAACTCCTAAGTAGTGAACCTAAGGGTGGAGGAAAAATTTTTCCTCCCTTACAAACCCTATGAGGGAAGTGATCTAATCTCCAATACCAACATAAGAAAAATTAGAGTCAAGTTCAGGAAACTTGCCCACTTCACTGAAGCAGTGTGAGGATTCACTATGCTGCCCTAGAGTCTATGCTACACTACATCAGTAAATCATTCATACTGGGTCTAGAAGCTGCAGTCGCTCATGCAAACTGTCAGATAATTCAGGCATGCCAATATTTGTTTCTTGTGGTGGATGAACCAAAGACCAGTATGATAGGCAGTCACTCTTCTACTGAGTTCCACACCACCTCCAGTCTCAAACTTCAGATCATTTTGCTCTTTGGATTTTTTTTTTTTTTGAGACAGGGTCTCTCTATGTAGCCCTGGCTGTCCTGGAACTCACAGAGATTTACCTGCCTCTGCTTCTTGAGTGCTAGAATTAAAATTGTACATCACCATGCCCAATCCAAACCAGATTTTAAAGGTAATCTCTACAGAGCTGGGGTTATAACTTAGCAATAGAGTATATACATGCTTAGCATGCAAGAGTTTCTGGGTTTAATCCCAGTGTAATGCCCCCATCCCTGAGGAAAACACACACACACACACACACACACACACACACACACACACACAACACCATAACATAAACAAAAACAAGCAATTCTTACACTTACCATCAGATGTCTCAATTCTGAATGCTTTTGTTCATACTAGGGAAGGCCACTATTTAGTTGGGTGACTGCAAAGTTCACCCGAATTATTTAGTTAAAAAAAGCAAAGATAAATGAAGCATTTAACTTTATTTCACTTCCTGCAGAAACCGGTTTCTAAGGTTGACATGTGTTCTCACTAGGAAAAAATTCTTTACATACAACTGAAAAACTGACTCAAGATGAAAGAATTCACCATGAGAAAGATTCACAGTTTATCACAAGGCAGTGATGAGGAAGTTTAAGTGAAGATAGACAAGACTGAGAACAAACTGAGGTCATTGCCTCCTTTGTCCCTCCAAGCATCTCTGCAGAGAGAGAAGTGGCCTGGGTGTGCCTATTCCTAGCAGCTCTGAGGAGGGGAACGAGCCAGGGTTGTGCAGAATCAACTGTGGCAAAGAGAAGGATTAACGAGGAAGGTCCTGGGGGTGGAAAGTGAGCTGCAGGTTCAAAGTTCAATCCTGGCGTATGAAGCAACTAGAGGAGCTTCACAGAGCTGACTGTGGAAGAAGCCAGACTATACGAGAACATGGATTTGTGTAAGTGGGTGTGCATATGAACATAGGAACTACTTTGTCTTTAAAAGTCCACAAAGTAGGGCTGAGGGTACAGAATAGTGGTAGAGTACTTGTCTAATATAAGTGCTTGATGTTCAGAGGGCCCAGCCCATTGTGGGGAGCACCACTCCCAGGCAGGTGGACCTCGGTTGTATAAGAAAGCAGGCTGAGCAAGCCATGGGGAGCAAGCCAATAAGCAGCATTCCTCCATGGCCTCTGCTTTGGTTCCTGTCTCCAGGTTTCTGCTTGAGTCCCTGCCCTGACTTCTCTTCATGATGGACTATAAGCTGTAAAGATGAATAAAGTCTTTCCTCCCCAAGTTGCTTTTGGTCATGATGCTTCTCACAACAATAGAAAGCAAACCAGGGCAGATATCATGGAAATAAAGACCACCCAAATGAGAATAACCAGAGGCTATTTCTCTCAGGCTTGTCATACAAGGGAATCGGGAATCATGGCTTATGCTTGACAGAGACTCAAAAGCAGGCAGAGGAGGGTTCCATATCAGGAGGCTTTATAATAAAAGAAGAAAAGTTTGAGTACGCTCCAATTGGAAATCATTTGCTTGAGAAGCTAGGGGTGGGCTAACTAGAAGTGGGACTTCTCTTGTGATTAGATGGGAGTTCATATTTGACTTTCTTATTTTGGTTTGAAACTGACAGTCACTGACAGAGCACTGACACTCTTCTGGATCGATTGCTTCAGGGTCTCTCACTTGGCTTATTGGGTTGGCTCCACAGAGGCTGTGTCAGCATTCTATTTGTTTGTGAGGTTTGTGTCTTATCCATTTGTGTTGTGGGATATTGGTTTAAGATGTCTTCAATCACTTATTCTGTGGAATACGTGTTTGATGATGCAAAGATGTGCTGCATTCTTTTATGTTGCATTTGTTTAACTCTTCAAAGCTGTGTTACTTTGCCTGCCTAAAACACCTGATTGGTCTAATAAAGAGCTGAATGGTCAATAGCGAGGCAGGAGAAAGGATAGGTGGGGCTGTCATGTAGAGAGAATAAAAAGGAGGAAAAATCTAGAGCAAAAAGAGAGAGGAGCAAGAAAAGGAGAAGAGAGGAGAATTCCAGGGGCCAGCCACCCAGCCACCTAGCCAGCCACAGAGTAAGACACTCAGAAAAAAGTATAGACAGTCAGAAAAAAGCAAATGGTTTATAAATAATAAAGTCCTTAAAGAGAGAAGTAATATATATATATATATATATATATATATATATATAAAAGAATAAGCCAAAAAGAGATGGGAAATATGCAGGGTGTCTGGATCCTGTATATTGTAATATAAATTTTGAAGTTTTTGAATGTTGGTAAACAAAAAATAGCTGCTGACAGACATAGGATTGTGAACAAGACTGCTAAATTGAACCAACCGAGATATGTTAGGGATATCTTAACTTTAAAAAAGAAGTCAAAAACAACTTGTCGGGTTAGCTATGTTTTCAAGGTCAAATAGATGTATTTTAGATAGATAGGCCATCTTCACACACTTCAGAGATCTACAGAATATGGCATTTAAGATGTTTTAATAACATAGATTCTTTTCTTTTTTTATTTTGACAATAAGACATGTCTGCTCCTGGCAGCACCAGTCTATTTTAGAGAAGATGATGGGCATCGGAGAAACTCCATATGGAGTTTACTTTCTTTGTGGCAAAAGTTAGTCACTGGGCAATAAAATGCCTTACTTCAACTGCCAACAGTATACTGTCCAAAATAGACAAGCAGGACACAAAAGAAACGATTGCCAAACTTTGCTAAAACAAAATAGGACAGCCCTTCAGAATATCCTGCTTCACAGATGAGTCTGTCAGATATGCTAGGACTGTAGGCCAAAGATGGATGACCCAATGTTGCAGAGGAACCTTGGGTGACTGTCCAGGCAGCCAGCTGTTTCTGTTATTTCTCACATATTTTGGAAGTCACTTGTTTGCACTTCCTGCTTACTCAATTAATATTCTTTCCTTCTTGGGTCTCTGAGGGAGTTGAAGCCTAGATAGTTATAGTTTTCCTTGTTAACAAATTCAGAAATTCAGAAAAGAAACTCCCTAAAGAAGTGTAAAGTGTATAAGTTTGAAAGACATCAAAAGATAGCTTTCAGTTGGTAACACAAGTTAGAATAAAATGTGAATTAGGCACAACACTTTGGGTTCACCAAAATAGGATAGATAATGCAGTATTTTCTCTGAATTTGTCAAATGTTTATGGACTGGACATTGTTAATGTAATTCTTGGCTATATATATTGTATATACTTATTGTATGTTTTTTTATATTAGTTATAACCTTCTTTTATTATTTTAGACAACAAAGGGAAAATGTGGTGATACATTGTTTACCCTAATAAAATTTGTCCAAAGATCAGACAACAGAACAAGCCACTAGATTAAACATAGGGACCAGGCAGTGGTGGCACACACCTTTAATCCTAGCACTCAGAAAACAGAGATCCATCTGGATCTCTATGAGTTCAAAGCCACCCTGGACTACACGAGATTGACTCAGTGTAGGAGAAAAAGCAGAACCGGGCAGTGGTGGCACACACCTTTAATCGCAGGAAGTGATGGCTGGGGGGAGAAAGGTATATAAGGCATGAGGAGACAGGAACTAAAGGCTTTTCGGCAGACGCGTCCCTTTCAGCTCGAAACTCTTTCGGCTGGAGCTCTTTCAGGCTGAGGAGTTGGTGAGGTAAGAGGTGGCGGCTGTGGCTTGCTCTGCTTTTTTGATTATTCAGCTTTCTCCCCAATATCAGGCTCCGGGTTTTTATTATAAGACCATTTAGCAATTTGTGTTACCATCTGGCACCCAACGTAACATGAATCTTAAAAGGTCTTTTAATAAAAGAAACCCCTAAACCAGATATTGTGGCAAATGCTGAAAGATCAGAGAGACAAAGGAACAAGCCATAGCCACCACCTCTTACCTCACCAACTCCTCAGCCTGAAAAACTCTCTAGCCGAAAGGGGTTCCTCAGCCGAAAAGGCTTTAGTTCCTGTTTTCTCATGCCTTATATACTTTGTCCACCCTGCCATATTACTTCCTGGGATTACAGGTGTGTGTGCTTCCCAAGCAAAGGCATGAGATCTTAAGTGGTGGGATTAAAGGTGTATGCCCCCACAGCTTGGCTCTGTTTCTCTCCTAGACTCATGTAGTCTAGGGTGGCTTTGAACCCAGACAGATCTCTGCCTCCGGAGTGCTAGGATTAAAGGTGTGTGCCACCACTGCCTGGCCTCTATGTTTAATCTAGGGGCTGGCTCTGTTCTCTGATCTTCAGGCAGATTTTATTAGGGTACACAATACGACACCACAGTTACATTGGGGAAGAGCTTATGGTTTTGTTTCCACAGGAAACAAAAGGCTGTGGATTTGTTCTAGGTTAACATGGATCAGGTTTGATCTCCTGAATCTTGACAGATGATATATATCAACAAAGGTTACAGCTGGTCTTCCCAGGACTTGGCCATTATCTAAAATTTTCTCCCAGAGGACCCTAAAGATACCTTCACCCACAGACAATAAGAAGCAGTCTAGAGAACATGACTCCCACATTCCCAAGAGGTGGCAAGGGTGGTCTTTGGTTATTTGGTGGGTTATGGATGTTTGTTATCATTTAGGAGAATATGGGAATATAGGATAAAAAGACAATTATTAATCTCAGATATTTTGCATTTCATGGATTTTGGTATGATGATACAAATTTAAAGTTATTTTTGTTATACTGTATATATGTTTCTACTCTTGTTTGGGATATTGTGCTTATGCAGCTCATTTAAAAATGCAATGTATAATTAAAAAATGATGTTAGTGGTTAATATATAATAATCAAACTTGTAGTCACATTAGGTATGTTTTCAAGGTTAAACAGGTATATTTTAGACAGACAGATGATTTTCAAATACTTCAAAGATCTATAGAATATGGCATTTAAGATGTTTAATAACCTAAGGTTTATCATGACAATGAGACACAGCTGCTCCTGGCAGCACCAATTTACTTCATAAAAAGATGATGGGCATCAAAGAAACTCCATATGGAGTTTACTTTCAATATGGCAAGGCTAGCCATTTGGGCAAGAAACTGATCTTGCCTTGACTGTTGACAGTATGCTGTATAGACTAGACAAGTGGGACATAGGAAAAAGACTGTTGAACTTTGCCAAAACAAGGTAGGGAAGTCCTTTGAGATTCTTGCTTCACAAAAGAGTCTGCCAGATATTCTTCAGAGCATAGAGGAAAGAGACTAACAAACTTTGCCAATACAAGGCAAGACAGTCCTTCAAATTTCCTGCTTCACTGAAAAGTCTGCCAGATATTCTAGGCCTGTAGGCCAAAGATCAATGCCCCAGTGTTGCAGAGGAACTTTGGGTAACTGTCCAGGCAGCCAGATGTCTCTGTTGTTAGGAAATATTACATCCTTCTGGGGTCTTTGATGGAGTTAAAGACTAAATAGTTAAAGTTATGGTTTTCCTTAGTTATGATAGACAGGAAATTAGGTATAAAACTTTGGAATCACTAAGGTAAGATAGACAATGGAGTATTTTCTCTGAATTTGCTAAATATAAATATATTGTAAATGTAATTCTTACTTGATAACTGTTTTTGTTGTTTATAGTTTTACTACGTTAAAGTTAAAATCTTTCATTTTTATTTAGACAAAAAGGGGGGATGTTGTGGAATATTAGTTTAAGGTTTGTTACATTTGTATATGCTGTGGAATATTTGTTTAGATGCAAAGATGTGTTACAGTCTTTTATGTTGCATTTGTTAAACTCTGTAATGCTACGTTACTTTGCCTGACTAAAACACCTGATTGGTCTAATGAAGAGCTGAACGGCCAATAGCTAGGCAGAAAAAAGGATAGGAGGAGGCTGGCAGGCAGAGAGAATAAATATGAGGAGAAATCTAGGGAAGAGGACAAGGAGTGAGAAAAGGAGAAAAAGAGAAGGATGCCAGGAGCCAGCTACCCAGCCACCCAGCCAGCCATGGAGTAAGAAGAAAAGAAAGGTATATATAAGAAAGAAAGGTTAAAAGCACAGAGGCAAAATGTAGTTAAAGAGAAACATGATAATTTAAGTTAGAAAAGCTGGCTAGAAACAAGACAAGCTAAGGCCAGGCATTCATAAGTAAGAATAAGTCTCCATGTATTTATTTGGGAGCTGGGTGATGGGCCCCCAAAGAGTTAATAAAAAGACAAAAGAAACTACACATTTGCATATCTCAGTATGCACCAAAGTGATCTTAGTGGTTACCAATGACTAGGTAGGAAGGTGTAAGATCCACAAAGGCTAAATTCATGATTTTTCATTCTTAATGTTTTACTTACATAATTTTGTGAGATTCTTGAATAGTGTGGCAGAAAAAATGGTAGTTGCCTTTTCTATGGTCAACATGGTCATGTCCTTATTTTACAGTTAGAGAAACTAAGGCACCAAGAAAGTGACCTGTCCAGACACCACTGATAAACAGCAGGCAGAGGTGAGTTCCAAGAACACTCTGTCCTACTCACTGCTACTCAACCCGCCATGTTATGGCCTACAGAAATACAGTCATGCCAACCATGAAAACGAGGATGCCATTGGACTACACAGAACGTTGAGCAGAAGCCAAGCTGGGCTACCACACTATCAACACCTACCTGTTGGTAAGTTAGAGTGTGGAAATGGCTGCTGCCCTGGGCAAACTGATTTACCCAAAGTTGCATGGAAATCCTGCATGAATGAGGGGGAGTCAGAGTTTTTGAATTCCCCACAGGGGAGCTTTGGCTTTTGAAAGAGAGCCTTTCTTCTTTAACTGTGTGTGTGTGTGTGTGTGTGTGTGTTTGTGTGTGTGTGTGTGTGTGTGTGTGTGTGTGTACAGTGCTGGAACCTTGTGCATACTAAGGGTGCGCTCTATCACTGGGCTCTACCACAAGGCATAGCATCACAGATACAGTTACAGGTAATGGCAACGTAAGAGAGTGGGGAACTTCTGGGCATCTTTTAGAGAATTCCTTTCAGGGCATCATCCATCACCCATATTGCTGATGACATGCTGTTTTCAGTTTCAAATCTGGGAAATGCAGAAAAAAACCATCCCCTGGGTATTTAAAGAAGTTATAAACAGACTGACTCTCTTCATGTGTTCACGCAACTAGCCTAAATTATTTACTTTGCAAATTAAGAGCCTCTTAAAGTACTGTGTTTGTCTATGGCTTATGGAGTACAAAACAGTAGGGCTATCCTCTTTTATTTTTTAAAATCTTTAATTGGAATATGGCATTGTGATGATGTTTGTTCTTGAGACAGGGTCTTCTCTCTTAGACCAAGCTGATGTGGAACTCAAAAATGCTCTTGAACAGGAGGAATGCTGAGGGTTACAAGTATGTGCACCCACACAATGCTAAATGATCAAATTTTGTTTGAAACTTCTAAGTTGTTGGTGGTCTCTCTCTCTCTCTCTCACACACACACACACAAGCACACATACATTTTAAAATGTGCTGTTCTTGAACAGAGATGGTGTTGCTGCACAAATTTAGTGTTTGTTTCTTTTGATGCTATATGGATATGGTCAGGGTCCAGAATAACCCCCTAAATATGGTTGTTTGGGTCCCAATGAGTGATCTGTTGTAGAAACAGGATTGCTCTGTAGCTCTCTTATCTGTATTAAGACCAAACTGAGAAAGGAAATGAAATTGCTTCCTTTCCTACCACAAATCCCATTTCCCATCTCCTTCGGAAATCTCATTGTCTAGCTCCATATAATCCTTATCTCAAGCCAATGCTTGTGTCCTAGGTTCAGATTCCAATCTTTTTACATACTTCTAATTCCTCTCAGTGTCTATTTACAGTCCCTCCAAACTCTCTACATCCTCTAGAGGCACCTTACCTTCCATACAAAAAGATACGTAAGTTTTTGAATGATGTTGACTACATGCTAATCACAGCCCTGTGATTTTCCTCTTCTTGTAAACCAATAACTATGTTAAACACCCCCCCAATGTGTGGTGGTGAGGGACTGGGAGTTAGATTCCTTGATAGGCAGACAGACAGAGAGGGAAAATGACTGGATAATAAAGACGGTGAACTTCCAAGATGGCTTCTTCCTCGCCCTCCTGACCTGAGACAAAAGCCTGGAGTTTTATAACAAAGGCCCTGTGGGCTTTTTCTCCTGCCTGTAGAGCCTCTACTGATGGAATGGCGCAACAAGGTCGAGGCCAGATCATGACATGTGTACACAAGAT
Organism: Peromyscus nudipes; assembly: GCA_902168325.1. NCBI lineage: Eukaryota > Metazoa > Chordata > Mammalia > Rodentia > Cricetidae > Peromyscus > Peromyscus nudipes. The sequence continues at coordinate 29,567 of CABHPH010112532.1, forward strand.
TTGTGAGTCAACCATCCGTCCTGTTTTTCTTCAAGCTGACAAACCCTAAATTAGGGGGGAAAGAGGCTTCAGAGAGCCTGGCCTTAGACTCTCTGTAATGGGGAGGGTCTTTTGATCTGTGTGCTTGCAGACACTGAGATGCTATGAAGCTGATAACAGTGTCTGAGGGGCTTCTCCTCTGCCTCTAAGTTGTTCACAGTGTTCAAAGTTAGACACGTAGTTCATCCTGGCTCTTGACTGACAGGTCCTAGACACTACCTGTACTTTTAACCATTCGGGCAGGCAGGAAACCCTGGGCCATGCTCTTCCATTGTGTTCCAAGGGAAAAAGCAGCCCAGCTTCCCAGGTTTTCTGAGTTCACTTTGAGATACTCGGTCACCTTTTTTTTTTCCCAACAGGGACTCACTATATAGCTTAAAGCTCACTATAGGCTGGCTTCAAATTTACAGACATCCATCTTGCCTCTGCCTCCTGAGTGCTAGGGTTAGAAGTGTGAGCCACCACACCCAGTCAACCCTCACACTTTTAAAAGACATCTCAACTGTTTTCAGAAGCAAAGTTGATTAAAAACAGTTTAACCCAACAATACTATTGACCCAACGTTTATTGTCTGAGAAATTCTGTTCACACAAACTATAAGAATCTCACAGATGAAAATGTGACCTTGTTCTGAGAAAAATATTATATTGAGATAAACTCTCCAATAAAACTCAGTGTCAGTTACTATTGATAGTGTTGTGTTACAGAGTGGATATAACAAAGGCTGCCTGTAGCCTGAATCAGAGGTCTCTGCTCCACAGGTTAATTGATTTCCAGGACTCATAGCTGGAAGAAAATTTGGGAAGATGTGGTGGTTTCTGTTCATAATCTAGTTCTTAGATAACAGCCACATTCTACTTCCAAGGAGAGGGATAGCTGTGCTGGATTCATTGTATTACATTGAGTCACAGGAAACATGTGTTGAGTCATAGGAAAAATCGTTTTTTGAAAAGGAAAACCAAAAAGGAGATGATATGGAAGTGGGAAGGAGACATATTAGGGTGTGTCTGAGAGGAGTGGGTATGGGGAGTTGGGGTGGACATGATCAATGCAGACATGTGTGAAATTGTCGAAGAACAAATAAAACATTTTTTTTTAAGAGGAAAGAAGCTATTGTGACTCAGAGCTCTGGGAAATGCCCAGGACAGCAGAACAGCCCTCTGGCCAGGGGATCTACAGCTGAGGCGAGTAACCTACAGCCCATGCGCCAAATCTGGCCCCCAAACTGCTTTTGTAGGGCCTGCAAGCTCAGAATGGGTCTTACAGTTTCAAGGGACACAACAACAAAAATCAAAGATGCTCACCTAAGAGGCCGCCCATTATCTGTCTGTCTCTCTGCAGAAGAATGTCAGGCCTGCTCCCTGTCATTTGGTCACAGCAATTGAAAGTCCTGAGATTTTATCTTACAAGTTAACAAGATACGTCGCTGCAGTTTCATGGGTCTAGGAGGAGAGAGAGGACTCCAGGGTCAGAAACTATGGACTAGTTTCCAGCCAGAGCAGCCATCTGCTGCAGTTACTTACATGCAGATTCCCAAAGAGGGACATGGACAGATACCTGCTTGCACAGTAGGAAAGGAATCCTGAGCTTAGAGACTCTGAAGCAGTCATAAAGGGCAGTCAACACACCTGCTTTGTACCAGCAGGGAGATACTATCTCAGTCTCCTGGGGCTTTGGGCTATACATTTAAGAACAGATAGTTTGGATTACCAGTCAGGTCTCTGTTTGTGAGACATACAGAAGCCCATGAGGAGATGGAGAAATGTAGCGATCTTAGTTTCTTTTCCGGTTGCTGTGATTAAAATATCATGATAAAAGCACCTGAAGGGAGAAAGAGTTTATTTCAGTTCACAATTTAAGAGTTATGCCAGAGAAGTCGAAGTGGCAACAGCTTGAAGCCGCTGGTCACGTGGCATCCACCATCAAGGATGAGATAGTGATGGATGCTGTGCTCAGCTCACAGTGCCCATTTTCAGAAGAAATAATGAAAAATTCCTAGTTTGGAGAAAGAGGGTTAAACCCTGTAAGCAGAATTCTTAATAGACTGTCTTAAGAAGTGTTATAATTACCATCTAATTTCTAGAAACAGAACAGGATAAGCAGTTTTCTCAAAGCATTGTAAATGGAAGAGTATCTGTAAAAATTGAGACAGTTTTTAAAATTCTGTAGTTTTTCAACTCTATATACAGCGTTTAATTAAATGTTTAATGAGTTTTCTTTTATTGAAAACAGTGTTGTAAATGTAGATCATCTTTAGACATAAAATAGGAGGTGGGCACCAGAATTCTCTTATTCTAATATGAAAGGATCCCGTCCAAATGTCCTCATGCTGCTACCCGTACAATGCTGGAGAGGCCAGGTCACTTCGATGGTGACAGCCAACCAAGTCTGCTCTGTACTTTTCGGTTCCCAGCCCGCTGAAGCAGAGCTGCAGAAATGGTTCGATGTTTCATTAGTTAATCTTACTTGGTCATTTGTAAACAGCTTCACAACACATAGGAAACAAGAACATATTAATAAACTAAGAAGGATTTGCATGGTTGGCTGCTCTCTATGATCCCTTAGTGTTACTATTTTGATTTGTCCAGTGTGTTTTGGTGGGTTAAACTTGAAGTCATTTTTGCTGAGAACTAAGTAGGGCTAGGTGCACATGGAGTGTGTCATGCAGATTATTTTTATATATTAAATTACCAACTCATTTAGACACCCTAGTGTTTTATTTAGATTATAGTTCAAGTATTCTATAAAACTAATGATATAGGCTTTCTGTTTGTTTTAAGGCAAATCCTCAATAGGCTGGCCTCAAACTTGCTACGATCCATTGGCCTCTGCCTCTCAAGAGCTGGGATCACAGGTTTGAGCCACCAAACCCAAACCATAGACAGGTCCAGATGAATCTGCTTAATTTCCTTCCTGCAAGCCAGTAGTTAGCCGTGGATAAAGTGAGTACTTCTGACCCGTGATACGATGTCTTCAGTAAGATGAGGGCTGTTGGTTGGAAGGGAAGCTGGAGACAGGGTATTCTTATTTTGACCAGATAATGTTTGATAATTTTTTTGTAATAAAATTTTGCTATCTATTGGCTTTTCGGGTGCTTAAAGGAAGGAAGCAAAAGTTGCTTAAATGTTGAATATATTTTTGTTTTGACGACTCGAACTCACAACACTCATGCATCTGCAGGGTTTCTTTCTAGGAATGTTCTCACAGACCTTGAAAAAGGTGGAGGACTAACTTATAATTCAATTCATGTCATTATTACATGACAACTCATAAAATTGGCTTCTAAGCAATTTGAATGTTATATGTAACTTAAATAATAAAAAGAATATTAACAAGTACAAAAAGGTTACAAAATGAAATGTAAAAAAATAAACTTTGAAATTAGAAAAATATTTGCCATAAAAAGCAAACGTAAAAAGCTAGTTTCTTTCTACCAGTTTTACAAATCACTAAGAGAGAAAAATAGAACAATATAATGTCCTGAGGAGAAATAAGAAGCATACAGTACAAATGCATTCATGGTGTCTGAGGATCATAATAGTAAAACTGAGAAAATGATTATCCTTTGGGAATAAAGGAAAGGTATGATCTTGAAGGGACACAATTAGGACTTTGGGACACCTGGAAATATGTTTCAAAACTATATGATGACTTACATAGGGGTTTGTTTTATAATTTTAATCAAAATGCACATTCATGTTCGAAACACTTCTCTGTTTATATGTTATGCATGTCATTAAAAAATAGCCCAGTGCAGTGGAACATACGGTAACCTACACACCAGGGAGGAAAGGAAAAACAATCCAGAGTTCAAGGTTGTCCCGGGCTACATAGTGAAACCATATTGCAAGAATATAAACAAAACCAAAAAAAAAAGGGGGGGAAAGAATATCGTTCAACAGCAGAGTATGTGTCTAGCACATTCAAGGCCTTGGTTCAATCTCCAACAGCACTAAACAGCTTCCCCAATAATGTCAAAACAAAAACCCAACAAAATACAAAAGTAAAATAAAAAACAAACAAACAAAAACCGAAACTAACCACTCAATGAACGAACATACTATAGTCAAAGGCTTGTAGACTAGTAGTCTACAATTCCAAGAAATATCTTATGCTGGTGTATGGAGTCACGCATAAGCTTGCAGGACGAATCCCAAGGTTTACACATTAATAATCCAAAAATAAAGCATAGAGAGGCTAAATATGGAACCATGTCCAAATCACCACAGCAAAGGCACACTCTAGTCCCAAGAAGAAGCGTTATATTTAGATTAGAAGATAGAATTTCTAATTCCTCTTTCAGGACTAGATTTCTAATATTCATTCCTAAATTAGACACAGGACAATCTTTTTCAAGGACATTACATTTCATGATAAATTTATCTCATAAATTGCCAGGTTCTCTAATTAATCATACTAATATAGTCTATCATGATAATTATGCTGAACAATGAACTGAAAATGTATTTATAACTGTAAAGTGAAAACATGCACCTAACATTTTATAATAATTTGTCCTGATGGAATGTGTGTGTGTGTGTGTGTGTGTGTGTGTGTGTGTGTGTGTGTGTTGTGTATATGGGTGAATTGTAAACTTTCCTTCCTTTTCCTTTTCTGCCACCAGGACCATGAATCTAGCCTGTACCTAAAGGACCTGGGAGTTGAAAAGTATAAGCACATGGATCTGGTAGTATAAGCCTGTGATCCCAGCTGCTTACGAGGCCAAAATAGGAAAATCCTAAGTTCAAGGCCATCTGTGCTCTATGAGAAGTTCAAGGCCAACCTAGACAGCATGGAGACCCTATCTTCAACTAAAACCAGGCAAACAAATAAAGGACTAGGGTCTTAGCTGAGTGGCAGAAATCTTCCTAGCTAGTATGCTCATAGGCTCAACCCCCAGAACACAGAGGAAAAGGAAAAGGCACAAATATGTGGAGTAGCAGTATAAGCCATCAGCATATGAAAAAGTGCCTCTAAAATCATGCTCCTTATGCAAAGGTATAAAGAACTGTATATGGTACTCCTGATAGAAAAGGAGAGGAACAAGATGTTTAGAATTCTTACCCCTCACACACACACACACACACACACACACACACACACACACACACCACAAACACACACACGTGCACACACACACACATTTTTCAAGTCTTGGGGAGAAGCCTTAGAAAACATTAGCTGTATCTTTTTCACTTTACAGTTGTAAGCACATTTTCAATTCCATATTCATCATAATTATCATTTTGATAATAAACACTTAAATATTAAGCAAATGTGTCCTAACCCCTTAAAACAGGTTTTTACCGGCAGGACTCCTCATTGTAGAAGGATTCCAGAAATCTGGGTGCTTTGCTGGCCATATGATTGCCAGGTAACCTCTAATGCATGTGTGCTCACATAAACACCTCAACAACAAAAAAAATGAAAATCCCACTTCCTAATGTGCTATGCAAAGTGTTGAGACAAGCAGGGCCTGTGCTGGGGGTGGGGGCTGGGGTGGGGGTGGGGGCGATTGTTCTCTGCTCTGTAGTTTCCCCCTTCTCCCGGGTTGGAAAATAGCAATAGAGTCTCCTGGTGAAAAGAAGGCCTGGCCTCCTTCAGAGAGCCTGTTATGGATTGACTGTTGTCTGAGGAGAATGTGAGCACTGAAATCTGAGCTGAGACTACTCTTACAGCAAAACATAAAAGTCTAAAGACTCAAAATATGTCCTGTGGATTGTTACATTATTGCTGTGTATTAAAATAAAAATCACTCCACTAATAGGGGGTAAAAAGCAAAACTTTATATATATTTATTTATTTATAATTATATACTGTTGTGACTCATTTTATTCATATGATTTTTGACAGCAAAGGATTTTCCAAGCATTCAAAAGCAGTCAAAACCTACTGATCTTACTAATAACTGAAGGTTAACAGCATAAGTAAAAACTACAATGTAAGAAACAAACTAGAGAAAACCAATTTAGTGTAAGGTTTGTAGCCAGAATCCATAAAAATCAAAACACTGCATATATGCTGATTCTTGGTTGCAAGCCAACAGTATTTAATCAAAACAGGCTAAATTGCTAGATGGATATTGCTTCAGGAAAGCTAAAAAGAAAGAGCCAGGTGCAAAGAAGACAAGAGAAGTCGTTCCAGAAGGTCTTGCAGGGACCTCTGAGAATGCTGTCACCAGAACCAGATGGGCAGTCCCTGGAAGCTGACTGAGACAGAAAGGGGAGGAGAGAGGGAGGGAGAGAACTTTCTGGGTCTCAGGCAATGTATCTCAAAAGAAAATAGCAAGGCAGGATTTGCAGAGGGTCAGTCTAAAAGTAGGAGGGTGCTGAGGCCTCAGCCACTCCCATCCGGTGCTCTTTGCTGGATCCTTTTACAGTTGTTCCAGACAACCAAGGCTTTTGTATTCTCAGCCAGCCTGTCAGTCACTCACAGTGGACTACCCCAGGCACAGCAGTTCCCTAATGAGGAGGCGGTGAGTTAGGACGAGGTAACAGTTATAGCAAATTGACTTATTTTCTTATTTTGCATCATACCACCCGGACTTCAAAACAAGAAAGAGCCAGGCTGGCACATTTTGGTGATGTGCTCACAATTTGGCTGGAGCAGGCAAGATCCTAATTTTGTTTTTCCAAAACTGTACACAGAGGTAATCATCCACCCTAATAAATAAGTGTGTGAGTATGTGGGGGAGGGGGACATTTAAACAAGAATAAGAATCAAAAAGCATCTCTATGTCCACATCAAGACAGGATGGAAGCCAGACTTTCAGAACCCAGCAAATGTCTACTCCTGGTGTCAGCAGGCAACTCAAAAGTAAAGACAGACAAATGATTACTAAAGGCTGTTCTTTGGGGGAGGGGTGGTTCCTGAGACCAAGTCCCATTCTGTTGTCCTGAATGGCCATGAACTCTGAAGACCCCACCTCACTTGAGTAGCTGGAACTCAGGTATGCACCACTTCGGGGTGGGAGTGAGGCTAATAAACTTTTAAAAGTATGTCTTTAGACTACTAAGTCTGAAAATTAAATTGTCTTTTGGTGGTGAGTTTGCCATGGGCTGAGGAGGGGGTCATCTCCAGACAGATACAATGCCAACAGAGTGACAGACAATCCGTTTTTGCACTGTGTGTCAAGTTTTAGAATGTACACATCCTATAATTTTATTTCTAGGAATTTATCCTTAGGGAAAATCAATCAGGGAGAAAGTTGTAAAAGCCCAAAAGTGGAGTCTGCCTGAGGCAGAAGGATCATTTGAACCTAGGACTTTGAGAGACATCTGGCCAAAAAAGGTGGGCATAAAGAAATGGGGCAAGCAGGGCATGCATACAAAGGCATTACATGCAACTTTTCTTCATGTTATTTATAAAGGAAATAAATGTTCAAACATGACAGATTCAGTGGATTGTGGTAAATCCAAATGATGCAATATTATGAAGCCAACAGAAAGCATGCAATTGTAAGACATTCCGCTTTCACGTAAAAACTAGAAAAACATATAAGAAGTTTTTTTTTTAATATCAAAACCAAAAGGTGTTACATTTAGGTGACATTATTGCAAGTATTACTTCCATTTTGTTTTCCTCTGTCTATTTTATATCTATATTGTGGGCTAAAGAAAGAGTTCAGTATATGCCTACCACGCATGAAGCCGTGGGTTCAATTCCCAGCACTGCAAAGCACAAAATGTCACCCTGTATCATGTTTATAATTGTAAAATGATAAGTAACAAATGCCTAATTACTTGGGATCTTAAATGATATGTTATATATTAAGATATATACATATATACATATGTATTCTATAATTTCATATTTTAGAAACTGATTATAATAAAGGTGGATTTTTAAAAATTTATTTTAGTGCATTGGTGTTTTGCCTGCATGTATGTCTGTATGAGGGTGTCGGATCCCCTAGAATTGAAGTTACAGACATCTGTGAGCTGCCATGTGGGTGCTGGGTGTTAGCATTTCAGGCAAATGCCTAACCAGCACCCAGGGTCTTATGGCAGTATGCCATGTAATCTATGCGCATGTGCTTCATGTCTGCATAAGCCTCTATACGCATGCGCAGGCAGGCAGGCCTTTGCACCTCTCCCTTCTAATCCCTCCCTCTCTTTCTCCCTTCTTCTCTCCTCAACTGTTGTCTCCCCCTTTCATAAACCCTCCGCATGAGCCCTGTCGCATGGTGTGTCTGTCTGCTCTCGCCTGCCCACTGTTTATAACAATACTGGGAATTGAACCTGAGAATAATATCCTGGTCCACAGGCTGAGAGAGAATTGATACAGGGCCTGGACTGGGCTTTTGAAACCTCAAAACCCACTTCCAGTGAGAACACATTTGGTGCAACAAGGTCACACCCCCCAGTCCTTCTAAGCCCATCAACGAGTTCCACTCCCTGGTGACTAAGCATTCAAATCTATGAGCCTATGGGGAGCATTCTTGTTCCAACTGCTACACTCAGGCTTACCTGAAACTTACCATCCTTCAGTGTCAGCCTCCTGAACAACTAGGATTTTACCCACGTGCCAACACTCCACTCACATCTTGCGGTGGATGTTTTTGTTGGTTTCTTTGAGACAGGCTCTCATGCCATAGCTAGCTGAGTCTGTCCTGGAACTGCATAGTACAAGCTAGCTTGGTGCTTGTGGCAGTTCACTTCAGCTTCCCAAGTGGCAGAGTTAGATGTGATTCTTCATGGTGAGCTTGCAAGGTTTTTGAACAATTGAAGAGTTGATACTCAGCGACATATTGGAAGTCAGCTGATAGCTCAGTATAATTTAAAGTTCTGGTTGTTTTGTTTCTTGCTTCCCATTTTTCCATGTAGCAGATTGAACCCAGGGCCTTACAGATGCTGGGCAAACCCTTTACCACCAAGCTACAACATCAACCTAAGAGCCCACTAAAAGAATTTTTTACGTGTGTGTGTGTGTGTGTGTGTGTGTGTGTCCACATATATGCCACAGTGCACGTATGTAGGCCAGAGAACAAATTGTAGGAGTCAGTGTTCTTTTCCAACTTGATGGGTTTTAAGGCTTGATCAGGTCATTAGGGTTGGTGACAAACTGTCTTTATGCACTGTGCCATCTCCCTGTCCAAGAGAGCTTAATTTTATCAAGTTTTTTTTTTTTTTTTTTTGGTTTTTCAAGACAGGGTTTCTCTGTGTAGCTTTGCGCCTTTCCTGGAACTCGCTTTGGAGACCAGGCTGGCCTCGAACTCACAGAGATCTGAGTGCCTCTGCCTCCCAAGTGCTGGGATTAAAGGCGTGTGCCACCACTGCCCGGTGAGAGCTTAATTTTAAATGAAAACAATTACTTGAACTATAAAAGCTTTATAATCATTAGTGGGTTTTTTTTTTTTGGCTTGCATTTTAAAAACTGGAATATCAAACCTAATAGTTTTGCCTTACATTTAATGAAACATTAAATTACTTGGAAAATACAGAAGCAAATGATAAAAAAAAAAAAATCACTTGCTTAGAAACTATGTTCCATAAGGACACACAGGAGAAATTCAGAAAATAAAACTGGAAATGAGGGTTTTTTTTTTTTGTTTACCATAATACTTGAACACAATGAGAAAGAAAAAATATGAATTGTTTGTACTAATAACTTGGGTTAGCCACGAGGAAGAAGACCCTATTAAAGATATACTGAGGTGACTTACATATTCAATGGTTAAAAAAACCCAATGTGTTTTAGTGTGTTACTACAGAAAAAGTCATCCCTTTGAAGTGTTAAATGTAGAATTTTTGTTTTGTTTCAAGACAGGGTCTTACTATGCAGCTGTCCTGGAACTCACTCCATAGACAAGGCTGGCTTGGACCTCATAGGGATCCACCTGTCTCTGCCTCCTGAGTGCTGGGATTAAAAGCCTGTGCCACTATGTCAAGCTAAAAATCTTGTTTATTATTTTTGAACATTTTATTCATTTATTTATTATTTCTATGTGCATAGGTGTTTTGCCTGTATATATGTCTGTGTACCACATGCATGAAATGCACAGCGGAGGCCAGAAGAGTAAATCTGATCTCCTGGGACTGGAAAAACAGTCGTGAGCTGCCTTGTGGGTGCTGGCAACTGAACCCGAGTCCTCTGGAAGAGCATCCCAGGTGCTCTTAATTGTTGAACCATCTCTCCAACTCAAATTCTTCTTTTCTTTTTATTTATTTATTTTTACTTATTCATTCATTTATTTAGACAGGGCCTCTCTCTACATAGCCCTGGCTATCTTGGAACTCACTGTGTAGAGAGGGTTGACTTCTAACTCAACAGAGATCCGCCTGCCTCTGCCTCCCAGTGCAGGGATTAAAGGCTTGTGCCTACATGCCCAGCCTTTTTTTTTTTTTTTTTTTTTTTTTTAGATAAGTGCTTACTCATACCCATTTAAGATCCTTTCCAAGGTCTGGAGTTGTAACTCAGTGGTAGAACACTTGTCTCACATAGGTCAGGACCTGTGCTTGAGCTCCAACATTTAAAAGAAAAATACTTTCCACATCTTAAAACATTTATAAAAATATATTTGAATTGTATTTATGGCTTTTTGAAAGTGACAAATGGATTAATCATTAAGGAATGCACTAGAAGATTAAACTATTAAAGATTTTTCTCATGAATGTTGAAAGACATGTAGGTATGCAGCTTAGCGAGGTATTGCATTATTTAGTCCATAAAGCATGGGAAAGGGTAAAGTAGTCATTAAGAGGTGTGTGTTTTGGAGAAGTCTGGCCGAACTAGAGACTTTACCTCTATTGACTAGCTTTCATTGTACTATAATGGACTCTGCATTCTACCAGAGGAGAAAGGTAATCACCAGTCCAGCTACAAATGCTGTGACCCACAATCGTGATTTGTTTGCAACGTATCATGGTGCAGTAAGAGTACAAACATTGTGGAAGTAACCAACCACTCTCTGGATTTAAGGCCCACTCCATGAGACAGAATCCATGCTGGGGTAGACAAGAATCTGAACCTGGATAGGCCATGGGCCTATGGGAAAAACCAAAAATGACTGTTCTGCTCAGGGAGCATAGTAACACAATGACTCCTAATGACATTCTGCTGTACACATAGATCAGACCTCACTTAGCCATCACCAGAGAAACTTCTTCAGTAGATGGGAACTATACAGAGACCTGCCACTGGACAACAGAGAGTGAGAGACTTTGGAGCACTCAGTCCTTATGGGATGTCTCCGTCAAATCCGTTCCCTCAGGGCTCATGGAACTCAACTAAAGAAGAGGCAGAAAGACTGAAAGACCCAGTGGGTATGGAAGACACCAAGGAATCAGTGCCTTCCAGACACAACAGGACTGAAACACATGAACTCATAGAGACCATGGCAGCATGTACAGGTTCCAGCTAGATAGGGTCCCAGTACTGAGAGGGAGACGTTGCCAGGAGCTCCCATCCCTAGCCCAGAAGCTATTTGCAATTGATACCCACTGACAAAGGAAAAATTAGTTTTCTCCAATGGAGTCTCAATGAATATATTAACCATTCTTTAGAGCAGGCACCATGCATAGGAGTATTCGGCCAACACAAAAAGAACTCAATGGTATTTTTGTAGACTTTTTTTTTCTTCTTCTCATTTTGCTTTGTTTAGGCATTTTTTTTTCAGTCATGTGGTCTTTGGTCTTTTGTTTGTATATTTTGGTTTCTGGTTTTGTGTGTGTGTGTGTGTGTGTGTGTGTGTGTGTGTGTGTGTGTTTGTGTTTCTTGTTTATTTTTAAAGAGAAAGGAGAGAGAGAAAGGGTGTGGAGTTGGGTGGATGGAGAGGTGGGGAGGATCCGGGAGGAACTGGGCTGGGGAGAAGCATGATCAGAATATATTGTATGAGAATTTTTTAAATTATAATACATTAAAGATATATTCATTTTATCATTTTAAAAAAAGAGGTTCGTGTTTGCACTGTGAAAGAAGGGAACCAACTCCCACAAGTTGTCCTCTGACCCCATAATGCATGCATGCACACCCCACACATACATGCATACCCACACATCTATGAAAAATAAATGCAATTTAAAATTTATTACAGGTGTTGTAAGTGTCAATGTATGTATTATAACTCTGTTTTTGAAACTCTAGTGCAATTCAGGGAATGTGGTTTATTCTGCAGTATATTAGATTCTATAGTATAGTGCAATTAGGCCTCTGTAAGTGTATTAGTATCCATTAAGCTCTGTTTTGTTTTAATCAAGGTCTCACTGTGTTTGCCAGGTTGTCCTTGAACTCATAATACTTTGGCCTCAGAGTCAGCACCTATTAGTCTTAAAGAGAACAGTGAAAAAATTTGAAAATAGTCTGAAAGAAAATGAAGAATCATGTATAATGTGGATGGTGCTTGAACTTCCAGAAGTAGCTGAATAATGACAGTTAAGAACTGCTTTTAAAAATTCATTACCAAAAAAAGATTCATTACCAGAAAACACAAACAAAAAATGCATCAAAACAGCATTTATGTTGTAATAAAAATGCTTAAATACTCCTGAAAAGCAAAAGGAAAATATTAAAGAGACCCCCTCTCCTACCATGTTATGAGATGTTTGAAACACTGTGTAAAGATATGTCACTGTGATTCGTTTAATAAAAAGCTAAACAGCCAATAGCTGTGCAGGGAGACTAGGCGGGACTTCCAGACAGAGAAGAAATAGGAAGAGGAATCTACATCAGAGAGAGAGAGAGACAGAGACAGAGACAGAGAGACAGAGACAGAGAGAGAGACAGAGAGAAGGAGACACAGAAGAAGCAGGATGGGCTGTGTGTGACAGAATGTAGATTAATATAAATGGATTAATTTAAGTTATAAGAGCTAGTGGGACAAGCCTAAGCTAAAGCCAAGTTTTCATAATTAATAATAAGTCTCCATGTCATTATTTGGGAGCTGCCTGGTGGGACAGAGAAAGCCTCATTATACCCTCTCACACAGAGAGACCAAAGACATCACTTAAAAGACTTCATGGCCATTTCTCTGACTAAAATATCAACTAATTTTTGTTGTTGTTTTGTTTTGTTTTGTTTTGTTTTGTTTTGTGTGTATCTCTGGCTGTCCTGGAACTCTCTTAGTAGACCAGGCTGGCCTTGAGCTCACAGAGACCTGCCTACCTCTGTCTCCTGGGTGCTGGGATTAAAGGTATGGGCCACTAGGCCTAGCTTTGAATTTACAATTTGGATAAGAGCAACATAAAATTTTTAAATAAATAAATAAAAAAAAACACGGGGCTGGGAAGATAGATCAGTACAGTGTGTACCCCATAAGTGTGAAGGCCTGAGTTTGATCCCCAGTACCCATGTAAAAGGCCAGGCATGATGGAGTGATTTGTTATCCCAGTTGGGTGGGGTGGGGTGGAGACAGGCAAATCCCTGGGGCCAGCTGGCCAGCCAGCATGGTCTAATCAATGAACCCAAGGGCCCAGTTAAGAGACTATCTCAAAAAACAAGTTAGACCGCTCCTGAGAAAGGACAGCTGAGGTTGTACCATTACACACACACACACACACACACACACACACACACACACACAGAGACAGAGAGAGAGACACACACAGAGGTACATAGATAGATAAATGATAGATAGACAGATGGATAGCATTGGGTTATCCATTATATATTTTAAAAGGAATAACTTATAAACATGAATTTCAATATTGTGCTTTGAGAATGGATAATAAGGTTTGGATTAATGTTGAATACGGACTTGAAAATATTTACAATATTTTTAAAGAAAGAAGAATGTGAATAGGACTTAGGGAAGAAAACAAAATAACAAGAACAGCATGAACAAGCTTCTCTAGGGCAACTGCTTGCTTTTTTCCATGATAGGATAATCACTTTCTTTCTCAAGGGAAATACTGTTGACTTCATCGGTGTGCTTCATGCCAGCTAGTGAAAACAGAGAACCACAACCAGGTAGAATGGCAGTTTGTCTAACTGAACTCACTGGCTTGGGGGGTGTGTGCATGTGCATGTGCGTGTGCGTGTGCGTTTGTGTGTGTGTGTGTGTGTGTGTGTGTGTGTGTGTGATTTATAGGTTCCACATGAAGTCAGGTGGCAGCTCATGCTTGTAACCCTAGCACTTAGAAGGCTGAGGCAGGAGAACTGATGTACCTCTGAGGACAACTTGACCTACAGAGTGAGTTCCAGGCCAGTCTGGGCTCCCGTGAAACCCAGGCTCAAGACCAGACCATTGACAGGTTCCACATGGGTTTGAATCTCACTTATTCTCACACTGCAGATACAGAGCTATAGAGTCTAACCAGAATTTATGCCTCCAGTTAGAGTACCTTAGTGTTCTAGCTTCCTTTCCTCAGCTGGGATAAAACAGTCTCACCAAAAGCGACTTAGGGAGCAAAGGGTTCATTTGATTTAAACTTCCCAGTCATAATCCATTGAGAGAAGTCAGGGCAAGGAACTTAAGCCAGGAGCAAGACAGCAAGACTGCTTGTTATTTCCTGCAGCATTACCTCCCACCAGGGAAGGTAATGCTCAGCTAAGTGTTCTTATACAGCCAAGCACCATACTGCTCACAGTGGGCTGGACCCTCCTGTATCAATTAGGCACCAAGACAATGCCCTACAGACATGCCTATAGGCTAATCTGATCTAGGCAATTCTTCAAGTGTGGTTCTTTCTTTCCAGGTGACTCTAGGTTGTAGCAAGTTGACAATAAAAATTAACCAGGACACTTAATATTTGTAAAGTGAGAAGTTTGATATAACAACCTAAGACCTATCTAGTCTCCAAGTCTATGTGCATTTGGTACAAACTGCTAAATTTGTTGATACTACATTGGCCTGGGCCTGGGCTATTAGCAAAAGGTGGATAAATGAACAAACTAGTGCAGGGTCCTCCTCTATGTCACTGAAGATGAATCTGTTTTTATGGCCAGTTCCTTAGTTGGCACCTGGCAAATCTGACAGCCACATGACTGACAGTTAACTAAGGGAGACCCCCCACACACATGTGGAGGCCCAAATTCAGGGTCAGAGAATCTGAGCTTGCTTTACCCAGCAGGCCTGCATAAGAGGATGATTTGACCACGGGCGTGGTTGCCAGGTGTTTGGAAGGGTCTGCACTTGGCTGTACAGTGTGCTTTGATCTAGCAAGGGGGAGGTCTTCTGCCCTTCCCCTTGGCATTATTGTAAAAAGCCCTTTTGAATAAACTTCTGGGCCGGTGGATTTTGATCCAGGTCCTCCCGAAGCTATTCTGTGTTTCTGTCTGTTTCCTCTCCACTGTCTTTCTATCTAAAAGGTTCTTATTTCTCTCTCCTCATAGGAACCCTTGTAAAGGTGGGAGCTGCCCCCCCCTACAGTGTTTCTACATGTTTCATGTGCCTATTTCGATTGTTTCTCCCAGAACTATACCAACTCCCATTCCCTTGGCCAATACTGTTACATAATTCAATATATTAAACTCTTCTCTGTCCTGCTTCCAAATGACTTCAGCTGGTTTTCTTCTCATCTTTTCCTCCTGCCTTTTCTGTCCTTAGTCACTGAGTTTTGGAATTACTCATTTCCCTACTGAACTAAGCTTTTCACATACAACATGAGGGTAATGGCATTTTACTCCTCACAGTATTGTGCCATTAAGATTATGATGTAAAGAATTTAGCCCGGTATCCCAGACATACATTCTTTTAAAGTTGTAGCTACTACTGCTCCTTGAGTAGATTGATGAAGTCCTGCATTCTATTGATTCCTCCTCCTCCACTCTGTTGAAGGTCTTGTCATGTGCCCTTCTATATCTCTGGAAACCCAGTCATGGTTTCATGGGGCTTTTAGAAAAAAGAGAGTCTCATCCTCTGCCACTCTTGCCTCTCTCTGATGCTTTCAATCAAACAGACTTCGAGGTCCTTGGGCCACGTTCACTCCAGGAGGGCTCTGGTCCACACTGTTTCCCTTGTTTGAAATACTTGAGTTAGTTGACTTCTGGGCAACTTTCAGATTTCTTCTGAAAAGTCACTTCCTCCCAAGTCGGGCCTCTCTATTTTTGCAGTCTCTGTTAGAACTTCAGTTTGCAACACAGGCTTGTACAAGTTATTATTTACAATTCCTATATATTTATTTTTGACATCTCTTAGCTGTTAGATATCTCACTCAAACCTATTCCTTTCCTTCTCTTCTCATCTCAAAAACTCCATTATAGTTTCAGTTGCTTGGACCCAGAGCCTTGGGTTCTCACTCCACACTCACTGTTTCTATCTGCAAATGCTACCGCTTCCCTGACCAACCACTTACTGTCCCACCCCACCACTTATCCCACTTTCTCCTACTAACCACCATGGCCAAAGCCACACTGTCCATTTGGGGATTGTTCTAGTACACTTTCACACATCTTGATCTTTCTCTGCCACTGACTTCCTTGCCTACAGAGCAATTACATTGGTCCTCTGTGTTGGTTACCTAGAGCGACAAATGTGTTGTTTGGTAATTTTGACTGATCACTGTAGAATGTATGTACTCAAACCTACATGGTATATAGTTTACACCACACATGCACGATGCGGCATAGCCAATTTCTCTTAGGCAACAAAACTTGCACATTAGCGATCTGAACACTGCATGCTTAATATAATGCTGCGTGTGTACCCAAACAGAAAGAAGTACACTCACATAGGGATATGGATTTTTCAGCTCCATCATGACATTAAGTGACAGGTTTCCTGAACCATCACTAAGCTGGACATGATTCTATATGTAAGATGTTCTTCCTTCCTGGAACTCTTCAGTGATTCGACAGCTGCTATGGACTAAACTGTGCAGCCCAAACATTTGTAGTTGAAGTCCGCCCCCCTCCCCCATATGATTGAATCAGAAAGAAGGTTTTTCAACAGTTACCTTAAGGCTAAATGAGCTCATGGGGATGAAGCTGGGGTCAATACAATTGTGCCTTTATGAGAAAAGGGGGCAGCAGCAGACTGGTCGCTCCACTGTGCAAGGCCGCAGTGAGAAGGCAGCTGTCTGTAATCAGAGACCTCACCTGAACCTAAGCATGCCAGGACCCCGATCTCAGACTCAGAGAGCCCCAGAACTCTATGAAAAAAGGGTATTTTCTGTTGCTTAAGCCATCCAGTCTATGGTATTTTACTACGGAAGCCTGGACTGCCATTCCACTCAGAGTAAAAGCCAAAGTATATCCAACAGCCAGAGGCTTGACACATTTCCCATGTCCTCAAACACTGACCCCCATTGCCTTTGATTCTTCCTGCCTCCTAAGTTCCAGTCAGAGTGCCCTGCATGCAATTCCATGCCTGGCCTACTCCCACTTAGGGGGCCTTTGCTTTCTCTCTTTAGATCGTTCCAAAATATTTGCATAATATACTTTCTCCCTCAAAGGTCACCTCGATGATGTCATCCTAAGGAAGATTTACCATGCCAATCCCATCCCCCTACCCCTTTCCCTTAGTATTTGCTTCTGACAGACAGGCTCTGTATCTTACCTCTTTACCTTAACCATTCTCATAATACCCATGAGATGGATGTAGTTATTTTTCATGGATTTTCCTGAGAGCACTGGGAAGCTCATAGCAGGTGTTTCAACATTTGTTCAACAAATTAATGTTGCATTCTAACAGCCATAAATTAGCTTTAGGCTGAAAGGCTCAAGACAGAGCTGTTACTAGGACAGCGTTCCCTAGTAGAAAATTATACTGCTTGAAAGAACACGTGATTTTTCTGGCCTCTTCTGGTTTTCCGTTAATACTAGGAAAGTTCAAGGGGGTTTTAAAAGCCCGGAGTGCAAGACCCAAGATCTGTGCTTTTTGATTTCCATCTTTAAAATACAGATAAGGGTAATAAGCTGATAAATTGTCAAGGGCGGTTAAGATCGCAGCTGAAGGTTTTTAAAACTTTGACCGGCTGCTTTTTTCACACCTTTTCATTTTTGCAAACCTAGGCTCTGAGGTCTTTGATACTTTGATCTTGCTTAAAGTATTAGGCAAGAGATGATGTTTATTCCTACAATTCTCTGAGTATGGAGTAAACACATACATAGCGGACACTGACCCCAGGAAACTACTCGTGGTGACTCACTTTCTCTTAGGGCTTTGGAGAGGTGGTAAGTCAAAGGCGAATACTGCTACTAAGCTGGAAAACAGGTGTTCCTCCTCTACATTTTCGGAGAAAACAAGCCTGCAGAGCAGGGGTGGCTTTTTGTGTTCAACAGGAGGAATTCTTCACGACCGCCGCCAAACGGAAAACCCCTCGAAATTGTAGCATCGGTTGCTGCCGTCACTTTATTCCGAGGGCTGCGTTTCCTAAGTTAAAACCTGTCTTCCCACCTCGGATCGAGGTTCCCTGGCCCCCTTCAAACCCCGGCTTTTTAAAAAAAAAAAAAAAAAAAAAAAAATCAAGGTGTCACCCGAGCGTGGACACACCCACCGCACCGCGGCTGGAATTACTCCTCTTTGGTTATG
>CABHPH010112533.1:0-14438 GCA_902168325.1 Peromyscus nudipes
TTTTTTTGAATGAGACACTCCCCCTTCTCAATCATTTCTCTAGGGAGTCT
This sequence comes from Peromyscus nudipes, assembly GCA_902168325.1. Classification (NCBI taxonomy): domain Eukaryota; kingdom Metazoa; phylum Chordata; class Mammalia; order Rodentia; family Cricetidae; genus Peromyscus; species Peromyscus nudipes. The sequence continues at coordinate 51 of CABHPH010112533.1, forward strand.
TGTTCATCTGAAGAGTAAATGGACTATTTATTTAGAAGCCAAATCTGAGTGAGCCTTATCTGTGTTTTTACTATTAGAGGCCATTATCTATCCATTTTCTCTGATGTTTTGAGACATGTAGCCTGGTCTCCGACTTGCCATCAGGTAAGATGACTTTGAACCCCTACCTCCACCTCCCAAGTACTGGGATTAAAGGCATTTACTATAAATTGTGGTGCTAATCATATTCTATAATTAAAGTGAATACTAATAACTTTTCCTTAGTAAAATCTGGCCACTTGACGCACCTATTTAGGCACTTCCTCACTTTTTATTATTTTATTCTTTTTTGTGTACTGGGGATTAAACCTAGTCTTCTTTTGTGTTTATTAGGCAAGCTATATCCCTAGGCCTTTTGTTAGTAGATACATTCTTATGAAGTTACCTAGGTAGACCCTGAGTTTGTAAGCCACTACTTCAGCCTCTCAATTAGCTAGAATTACAGGCCTGTAGTACCAGGCCCTCCTTTCTATCTGCGTTATTTGTTTAAGACAGTCCTACCATATATAGCCTGGGCTTGCCTTGAAGTGGATATTCTACCCCCACTTCCAGAACGCTGAGATTACAGCACTTCCACACCCAACCCAGTTCATGGATTCTCTTATTAAATTTATTATTTTATCACTTACTGTGGAGATTTTCCTAGGTCCTGGCCCCAGTTCTTAAAACTAGTTTGAATGTAAACTGCTGGTCTGGAATTGGTAATTTCCCAAATACATAAGAAAGTCAGTAATTACATGCACATTAAAAAAAAAAAAAAAAAGTAGCCGGGTGGTGGTGGCGCACGCCTTTAATCCCAGCACTTGGGAGGCAGAGCCAGGTGGATCTCTGTGAGTTCGAGGCCAGCCTGGTCTACAGATTGAGATCCAGGACAGGCACCAAAGCTACACAGAGAAACCCTGTATCGAAAAACCAATAAATAATGAATAAATGTAACAGCTGAACAGCTTAAGCACTGGCTGTTCTTCCAGATAACTCAAGTTCAATTCCCAGCACCCACATGGCAGCTCACAACTGTCTGTAAACTCCCGTTCCCAAGAATCTGATGTCATCTTCTGGCCTACACAGGTTCGTGTATGCACTTAAACTCCGAAGTACACACACACATCCCTAAAAATTAAATAAAAATTTAAGACCACCACCAGGTGGATGAGTTTCAGGCCAGTTGATCTAAGCAGTTCAAGGCAACATGGTGAGACCCTGTCTCCAAACAAAAAAGGGAAAAAAAAAAGTAACCCATCCATCAAAATTCAGTTTATATGTTCCATGAAATACAAACTGTACTTATTCTTTTCTAACCTTTCTAAACTGGAAATCCTCTTATCTCTAATGAAATTCCCTATTTTAGTCTCCTCCTCACATTTAAAATCTTACCACAGATAATTGTGTTTTTCTCCCTCACCTAAATGTTTTCATAGTGTCTCATGTACTCATACTGGCCTCAAAGGGGGGGGGGTTCAGGATGACCCTGAACCCCCACCCCCACCCCCGGAGCTGAGGACCAAACCCAGGGCGCTAAATCCCAACCCCGACCCTGAATTCTTTATTCTCTTCTTCTACCTTGTAAATACCACCAATATACATTTTATGTGCTACTGCTAGGCAAGTACTCTATGAACTGAAATATATCCCTAGCCTCTACACCTAAGTATTTTTAAGGGAAAGGATTCATCTTGTCAAAGTAATCCTCATAAATAAGCCTAAGTACTTTAGTCTATGGTAGGTATTTCATAAGGGAAAAAGAAAAAAAACATTTCCAAATTAGTGCTATACTCCTTAATAATACAGAAAACTGTGGCAAAGTGAGTGTGTGTGTGTGTGTGTGTGTGTGTATGATCAAGCCAAGATTTTAGACCTACAGTTTTTTAGTTAGTTTGTTTTTGAGACAGGGTTCAGGGTTTCTCTGTGTAGCTCTGGCTGTCCTGGAACTCACAGAGACCCACCTGCCTCTCCCTATGCTGGGATTAAAGGTGTGCGCCACCACCGTCCAGCTAGACCTATAGTTTTTAAATGAAGCAGACAATGAGCCTGTGCAGGCACGTGGGGGGTGTGTGTGTGTGTATAAAATATGTATTTTTTTGCAAGATCAAACCTGAAACTGTAGACCAAACTGTCTATGCTAATAACCTATCACAAACTGACTTAATAGTCTCTAGTTGTCTGAAGTATACTTTTATACTAGTAGTTTCTCCATAAAAGACATTAGCTTCAGGTGATTAAAAGATCAAAACTGGGGCTGGAGAGATGGCTCAACTGTTTAAAAAAGCACTGACTGTTTTCCAGAGGGCCCAGGTTCAAATCCCAGCAGTCACATGGTAGCTCACAACTGTCTGTAACTCCAAATCTGACACTCTCACAGACATACATGCAAGCAAAACACCAATGCACATAAAATAAAAATAAGTTTAAAAATAGATCATAACTGTTACTCTAAACTAGCTGACACGCGGCTCTTAGAAGCCATCTGTAGTGTTATTACTTTAACATTGTATTTGCACTGTAATTTATAACACATTAAAATATTTAATCATTGGGCTATTAAGAAAACTTAGAAGGTAAAGACACTTGCTTTACTGCGGCACCAAGGTTTGAATATTGACCTTAACACCTATGAGGCAACTGTTCCTTCACCGAGTTATATATACCCAGTCCTTCCTCTTTTTAACTTAAAAAAATAATTTATGGGAGCCGGGTGTGGCGGTGCATGCCCTTCATCCCTATACTCCAGGCAGAAACAGGTGGATCTAAGTCTGAGGCCAGCCTGGTCTATAGAGCAAGTTCTAAGACAGCCAAAGCTACAGAGAGAAACTCTGAAAAGAAAAAACAAAACAAAAAAAGAAGGCACAAAACTATGCCAAGTACTTAGAAATTTCTCAACAGATATAAGCACATGAAAATATGCTAAATTATTAAATTACATACAAGATACCACCCATCCCTCATACACAATGGGATGGCTACTATTAAACAGAAACTATGAGGTGACCAACCCATATCCTTGTGTACACTCTTGGTAGTACAATGTACAACGTAAAACTGCTTTTGAAAACGGTACAGTATTTCTCAAAAAAAAAAAAAAATCAAGAACTGGAAGCAGGGTCTTGAAAAGATAGTTCTATAGCCATGCTCAGGGTAATATCACTTATAATAACTAGTGTAGAAGCAATCCAAATGTCCATCACAGACACTGAAGAATGGAGAAATGTTGACACACACATCCCCAGCTTTAAATGGAATGAAGCCTTTACCTTCCTAGCACATTTATGGTCCTGATTTCAGTCCCCATAACAGAGAGGAGCAAAGAGAAAAAAGAAAGACTGATTTGATTCTACCATAGTTAAAACAAGGTGACTCCTCAGGATTTAATGCTTAAAAGACTTGAGCTGGGCCAGGAATCACATGCAGAGGCAAGTGAATTTATGTTAGCCTAGTGTACACTGTAAGATTTTGTCTCAAAAACCACACTCCAGAAGAGGCATTATCATTACTTTATCATGACATAAACAAAAGGACCTACACTTCACCTGAAATAGGTGACACTGCTCTACAGTAACACACAAATATAAAAACTTGTGGTACTAGAGAATGGAGGGCCTTACCATGCATGTTAAGCAAGCACTCTACCACTGAGTTCTATATCCAACCAAGTCTTTATTTCTGTCTTTTTCAAATAGAATTTTGTATATCCCAAGGCAGTCTTGAACCTAAAATGTATCACTTCTATTAAAATGACATAACACTCTCCTAATACTTAATTGTTAAATGCCCACCCCTTTTGGTTTTTGAGACAGGGTTTATCCATGTGGTTTTGGTGCCTGTCTTGGATCTCGCTCTGTAGACCCGGCTAGCCTTGAACTCAAGAGATCTGTCTGGCTCTGCCTCCTGAGTGTTGGGATTAAAAGTGTGCGCCACCAACACTAGGCTAAATGGCCTATTTTGGAAGCTAGAGAAATGCACAGAACTTCCCATTCCAAGCCTAACTTAAAATTAAATTATTACTTAACACTGAAAGGACCAGAACACTAACACTACATATAATACAAGTACTCCTGATAGTCTAGTTAAACTCAAATGATTGAAAGATAAACTCCCTTTAAAAGTTTAAAAAAATAAAAAATAATAAAAGACTGGAGAGGTGGCTCAGTGGTCACCACTTGCTGCTCTTCCAAAGGGCTGTAGCTTGGTTACCAGCACTCACACAGACCAGCTCACAATCATCTGCAACTCCATACTTTCAAAATACTGATTCAAAACAGATTCAAACAGAAAAACCTATAGGCCAGTAAACTACTACTGAACCAACCAATATTTAGTAAGAAGACATCAAAGAACTTGCCCTCAAAGAACTTGCCTTCCTGGAACCTAAATGAACTATTATCTGCTCGGTTCTTTTCTGTTTAGGGGGAACCATCTGTTTGATCAATTTTATTAAAGCTCAATTGCAAAATTTAAGCTGATGAACTTTACTAAATTCAATATAACTGCAACCATGTAGAATGGCATTTAGTTTACCTAAATCAATTCTACATTTAAAAAAAGAGGCCAGTGATGGTGGTCCATGTCTTTAATCCCAGCACTCAGCACTAGAGGCAAAGGGAGGAGGATCTCCAGTTTGAGTCCAGCCTGGTCTACAGAGTGAGTTCCAGGATAGCCAAGGATATACAAAGAAACCCTGTCTCACAAAAACAAAATGGGAGGGGGGGGACACATCACAAAGTTGGGAGTAGTGGCACATGCCTTAAATCCTAGCTCAGAAGGTAGAGGCAGGTGGATCTCTAAGGTCGGCCTGGTTAAAAAGTGAGTTCTGGGATAGCCAGTGATATAGAGAAATCTTGTCTTAAAAAAAAAAAAATCAGCTGGACAGATGGCTCAGCACTCAGCCCTTAAAGAGTTCACATGCCTTTAAATCCCAGCATGTGACAGAGGCTCTGTGAGGCTAGCCTGGTCAACATAGTGAGATCTTGTCTCAAAAACAAAAATAATTATGACTGAAAATACAGCTCAATGGTAGTATGCCCCTAATATGTTCAAGATCTGGGTTTGAACTCTAGCACCACTACCAAAAAAAAAAAAAAAAGATAAAAAGTTTTTTTTGGCAAGGCTAATCTGGGCAATATGAAATCCCTGGACCTAAGAGATAAACACAACATACACAAAACTACCAACTAACCACCTAAGGGGAACATCATCTCACTGCTTTTTGGAAGTTGCAGGAAACAATGTCTTCTTAGGCTCACATAATTATCACAAACTACAAGACACTGATTTTCTGTAACAGACCCTGGGGAGCAGATGACACAGAAAATGACACCAAACTACCCAACCACCTTGGCAGGATTTAACATATATAATTAAACACACCGTAAGAGACTTAATAAGCATTTCTCTTTTGCTCTACTTTCGGCTTCTAAACTTTCATTTCCAAAGAGATCTGGAGAGTAAGCCAAAATAATCTTTACCTGTCAAGATTCCTACTTCTAAAACTACAAATTGCTAGGCATGGTGGTGCACACCTTTAAATAAAAACTAAAAAACAAAAACACAAAAAACCTAGTCAATCCCAAAGCCCTCCCCACCCCCATGCCTCTTAGGTGTTTTGAGACAGGATCTCTCCCTGTAGTCCCCTGTCCTGGAATTCAGAGACTGACCTGAGATTAAAGGTGTGCCATCACACCCAGCCTCCTTCTTTTTTTTTTTTTTTTTTTTAAACAAAGGGGAAACAAATATAAAAAATGTACCATGTTTATAAAGTACATGTCTTTCATTTTGTAGATCAAGAAAGGCAGACCAGTAGGGGAAATCTCACCAATGCTTGAAACCTGGATGAAGAGTTTCAGGAAAGTAATAGACACTGAGAGGGAAAATCAGTCTTTTCTAGGATAAGCACCCTAATCCCAAGCAGACAACCCTAAATGAAAATTTAAGCAACATTAGATGAACGCAGCAAGCTGTATTTCTTACATACATGTGTGCATGTCTATACACGTGAAACACTAACTAAAAGAGGTAGTTACAAGGTAAGTCTGAGAGGGAACAGAGGAATGAGGGGAAAATGATGTATTCACATATGAAATTTTAAAGTTTTTTTCAATTTAAAAGGGATACTGGAGAGATGGCTTAAGAGTTAAGAACTCTTGTCCTTTCACAGGACCTCAGTTCAATTACCAGCACCCACATGGCAGCTCACAACTGTCTGTAACCCCAGTTCTACAGGATCCAACACCCTCAACAGAGACATGCATGCAGGCAAAACACCAACGCACATAAAACAGTTTAAAAAAAAAAAAAAAAGTTAGGTGAAAAGATGGCTCAGCAATTAGGAGCACCTCTTCCTCTTGCAGAGGACCCAAATTCAAAGACGATCAGACACCCTAGGCTCTAGTGTGTTGCACAGACACACTAGCAGGTTAAAATATTCAAATACATAAATTCATCTTCCAAAGAAAGAAGTCATACACAGCTTTGTTATTCTTCTCTAAGGCAACGGTTCATAAACGTGGTAATTCCTTCACCCCTACAAACTGATAGGCTCCCTCATGCCTACAGATTCCTACCTAAATAAAGCAGCATTTAATAAAAAATTAGCATATACCTTTAATCCTAGTGCTCAGAAGGCAGAGGCGGGCCATTATTCGATTTCAAGGACAGCCAGGGCTACATACAATAAAATTTCTCCCTTGGGGGGGGGGGGGCTTACCTGTCTTGCAAATCTGTAGACCAGGCTGGCCTTGAACTCAAGAGATCTGCCTACCTCTGCCTCCCAAGTGCTGGGATTAAAAGGCATGCATCACCACCGCCTGGCTATTCCTTTTTCACCTATTTTCTTTTTAATTATATAAAATGCATGAGGCAGGGTGTGAAAATGTGCACGTGAGTACAGTACTTGCAGAGGCCGGAAGAGATCATCAGATCCCCTGAAGCTGGAGTTATAGACTGCACTGTTTCTTGATTTATGCAAAGGACTTACAATTACAGTGAATGGTTGTAATGTAGTAGTTGAAAGGAATTTGGAGAGGAATGCCATTTGATTTATAAATGAGTAAGCAGATAAAATCTTGGTGGTACTAGGAGTTGGACCAGTCTTTCACAGATGCTAAGTGTGTTGGTTAATTTTGTTGTTGTTGTTTTTTGGGGTTTTTTTTGTTTTTTTGAAACAAGGTTTCTCTGTGTAGTTTTGGAGCCTGTCCTGAATCTCGCTCTGTAGACCAGGCTCGAACTCACAGAGATTCGCCTGCCTCTGCCTCCCGAGTGCTGGGATTAAAGGCGTGCACCACCATGGCCCGGCTGGTTAATATTTCTTATTCAACTTTACACAAACCTAGACACACCTGGGAGAAATTCTCAATTGAGGAATTGCCTCCATTAATTTGACCTGTGGGCACATTAGTGGGGCATTTTGACTGCCAATTAATGCAGGAAGGCCCTGTATACTGTGAGTGGTACCATCTTTAGGCAGGTGGTCCTGGGGTACATAAGAAAGGTAACTAAGCAAGCTGTGGGGAGCAAGCCAGTTAGCAGCATTGCTCTCTGGTCTCTGCTCCAGTTCCTGCTTCTAGGTTCCTGTCTTGAACTCCAGCCCTGGCTTCTCTCAGTTATGTTTGGTAACCTGTAGACCAAATAAACACCTCTTTTTTTTTTTTTTAACCCAAGTTCATTTATCACAACACGAAACCAGACTAACATCAGGAAGCAATCCACCAGCAAGTTACATCTGCAGCCTGTGAATTTATATGTTAAGATTATTTCACTTCTTTTGTGAAGAATGGTTAGGGAGTTATGAATGGAAGTAGAGACTTAGGCCAAAAGAAGTAAAGATAGAAGGAAGCAAATTTGCTGGGTGGTGGTGGTAACATGCCTTTAATCCCAGCACTGGGAAGGCAGAGAAGCAAGTGGATCTCTGTTGAGTTCGAGGCCAGCCTGGTCTACAGACTGAGTTTCAGGAAACCCTGTCTACCCCCACCCCCCAAAAAATTTAAATTTATTTTGAAGGTGGAGGGATCTGCCATGGCACAAGTGTGGAGGTCAAAGGACAACTTGCAGGAGTCAGTTCTCTTTCCACCATTTGGGAAGTAGGGATCAAATTCAGGTTATAAGGCTTGAAAACAGGTGTCTTTGCCCATCTCCTAGGCCCAAGAGTTTGTTTTGTTTTCCTGTTTTTTTTTCAAGACAGAAGTTTCTCTATGTAGTTCTGACTGTCCTGGAACTTGGCTCTGTAGACCAGGCTGTCCTCAAACTCAGATTTGCCTCCTTCTGCCTCCAGGTGCTGGGATTTAATTAGTAGAGGGGCAGGTCATACTTGGCAGCATAGACCTGCAATCCCAGCAGCACCTGGGACATAGGGGATTAAAACTTAAGGCCCTTGTCTACAAAATTCATTTTATGTTGGAAAACTACATTCCTCTAAAACTACATTGTTTCCAAAGACCTTGAATTAAGAAATTCATACTAATTATTTCTTCAGTCATTCATAATATAGAATCCCAAATATACTAGTATATGTATACACACAAAGACAAAATTAGCCCATCAGAATCTTTGAAAAAGAAATGTTACCTTTAGTGTGATATACAATAGCAGCCCTCAGGTCAAAAGAACCCCAGCTATCATTCCTTTCTAGGCCTCTCTGGTATCTCTGTTCTTTGGCGGAGCCTAACAAAGTGTTCGTGGGAGAGGCCAGAGGATTTTGATTTTCTATTTCGTAGTCCTTTGAGAGAAACACTAAAGCACCTTGACTACTGGTGTCTGCTTTTTGCAGGTCACCTATATGACTGGGTTCCAAGGATAAGGCTCCACTCTCAGTAGTCCCGGGTTTTAGAATGTTACCCAGAACTTGAGGACTAGTCCGTTTTTCCAGCTCATAAGCCTTGGGAAACACAGGATGCTCAGTTCCTGAGGGAATTATTTCAGCACCCTGTGAAACCAAAGTGGCAGGATATTCTCCTTGAAATGTCACTTCCATCACTTTATGATCTGATGACTTTCCAATAACAGTCTCTGGGCCAGCACTGGGCTCATTTATAAATGATAAACCCCATTGATTCTGGAAGATATCCCCCAGGTTTTGCTGATCTGTCTGAGAGGGCAGATCTACTTGTGCAGTGCTTAACAGCACCGTTTGCATATTTGAAGGGTAGATAAAAAGGCTAGACTTAATTTGTTCAACAGCTGCTGAAGTCAGACTCATGTCCTGAAGAACTGAATCAGTCCCAGTAGAGATGGGTGTTAAAGTATTAGCAGCAGTAGTTAGCAGTGGCTGACCCCCTGATGGATACACGTTCCCATCAGTTCCTGCTAAAACAGGCCCATTAGAAAAGTTGGCAGAAGTAACAGATTTCAGAGCTGACATGGGGACCTGGGATAGTCGGCTTGAAGGCTGGGGCTGAGCTTCCCCAGTAGATAACGAAGAGGATGAAGATGAGGACGGTGACACCGAAGAGTTCTGTACAGTTTTGTTGAGGTTTTCCTTAACTTTGCTTGCATAACTTATTTTAGGAACTATTTTAGCACTGCTATTGTCCACTGGAAAAACTGGGGGTGGTTTAAACAAGGTCCACGAATCCTCTTTGGAGGCAGCAGCTGAGGCATGCTTTCCTTTAGGCCGATCATCAAACTTTTTGCTGTTCAAACCAGGTTTAATATCCGAGCTTTTACGAAGTATGTCACCCACAGCAGGTTTTCCACGACTTATTCCTCCAGGTCCAGTTTCATACTTCCAAACAGGCTTCGAACTATCTGCTCGAGTTCCCTTTTGTTCACTGTAGTCAGGCTTTAAACTTTCAAGTCCCTGTTTTAATGCTGGCACACTAGTCTCCTGCATTATTTTGTCCTGCACTAAATTAAGGTTTTCACAACCCTTGGCACTATTGCGCCTAGCTTTCCTTTTTTTAGGAGTGGTATATCCACTCTCAGATCCACTACCATCATTATCTGCTCCTTTGCCCATATAACCATTAGTGATATAGCCTGAATTATTTGTTATAACGCCATTTGGAATTGCTACAGTGTCGGTCTTATCTATAGCCTGGTTCTCTCCAGATTTATTTTCATAAGACTTCCCATTCTTTTTGTCCATACTGTTTTTCTGAATAAAATTCTTGGTTTTAATTCCTGCTTTTCCAAAGGTGCTGGTCTTTACAGTCTGCTTCAGGCTAGTGTCTACAACTTGCTGGTTGCCATTGAGGACCCTAGAAATAGGGTTAGTAGCTTCATCAGAATTGAGGCTCTTTAAAGATATCTCTCTCTCTCCGGCATTACCATTTACTTCACCATAGCCTACAGAAGGAAAACAAAAACAAAAACAAAAATAAAAATTTAAATCACAGTAGTACTGAAGACTGGAAAACTGTTTATTGAAGGCCAGATACTATTCTGTAAGGTTTGTTACTTCCCATTTCTATGAAAAGAATCTTGTCAGCCCCATTTCACAGATTATGACATTTCACTGCTAGGCAGAGGCAGAATTAGGACACAATTCACATCAGGTCCATCTACTGGACCAGTAGCCAGAATTAACTAGAAAGAACAGGACCTCTCAAGCAGCATGCCATAATACTCCTCTAGATTATCTAAACAGAATAAATCTACACATTATGGCCATGAGGCTATTATAAAAATTTCCTTACAATTAATTAAACGCAATACAATTCCAGCACACTGAAAACAGAGGCAAAATGATTGCCATGTTTGAAGCCACCCTGGTAGAACCTTGTCTCAAAACAAACACAATTAGGTAGGACCAGTGCCACCCCCTGGGCTTTTGTTCAGATACAGTAAACTATAAATGGAAAAAAATTAAGGCTGTGACCTTTGCCTAGCATGTATGACCACTGAATTCAATCTTGAAAAGGGGGTGGGGGGAGATTGAAGACCGTACGTAAGTGGCTAGTTGCCAATGCACCTAACAAAGCTATAAGCCCTGTGGACTTTGATATCAGGTCATATCACAACACATTCAACAAAAATATGTACCAATGTTTCTAACCCTTAAGAATTGTTTTCTTCTACCTGGGTTAAAGACCTAGAGAGATAAAGCAATACCCAGGTCACAAAGTGGCAGAACCAGAAATCTAAACTCTGGTCTGTCCAGAGTTCTCAGCTTTCTATCCTAATGGAAAACTTGCTTGCTCACAAAACTACAAAGGAATCTAATTTTTTAAAGCTGTCAAGTATGTGAATGTAAAGACTTCACTGTTTACAGTTAACAAGTTTAAAGATTACAAATGCTCTACTGGGTCACAACTCCTACTTGCTAGTAAAATGGTGATTAGCCATCAATTGCTTTATGACCTCTAAAGTCCTTTGGGAAATCCTCTCAATTCTAAGAGTAATCTTAGTAACTACAGAAAATACTTTTTTGGTTTGGTTTGGTTTTGTTTTTTTTAAACAAAGCGTTTCCCTGTAGCCCTGGCCATCCTACAACTCACTCTGTAGACCAGGCTGGCTCAAACTCAAGAGATTCCCCCTGCCTCTGCCTCCCAAGTGCTGGGATTAAAGACTTGTGCCACTATCACCTTGTATCAGAAAATACATTTTATAGAAGCTCTTAACTTCCTGGCTGGCATGTTTGAAGTCCAAAGCTTAACCCGTAGTTGTTAGAAAAAAAATTAATTCTTACTTTCCAGTGTTAAAAGTACTATTTTTCATTTTTTAAAAACCTGTGATAGACAGATTTCCTGTGCTACCGAGGGCTGAGCAGGTGCCCTACCACCAAGCTCTGCCTCCAGTTCCAAATAAAAGCTTTCATGGAAAGGTGATGGCCACACCTCCAATCCCAGTACCGATAAGGCAGAAGCAGGGCAATCTGTGAGTTTGAAGCCAGACTATTCTATATAAATAAATTTCAGGCCAATTGGAACTACATATTAAGACTCTGTCTCAAATTATTTTTTTCCCCTCACAGAAACAGTCTAACAAGAGACAAGTCCATTATGTGGTATTTTTCCTATAAAATTTTCTTTAAAAAAATGCAGAAAGCTGCTGAGCAGTGATGATGCACACTTTTAATCCCAGCTCTCAAGAGGCAGGGGCAGTGGCAGGCTCTCTGAGTTCTAGACCAGCCTGGTCTACAGAGTGAGTTCCAGGCCAGAGCTGCAGAGAAAACCTGTCTCAAAAAACAAGCAGCAGAAAGTTGAGCCAAGCATAATGGTACATCCCTGCAATCCTGTCTAGCTCAGGTAGAAATGGTGGCCCACACTAACTCCAGCTACAGGAGTGTGAGGCACCAGAACTACAACTTATACTGTAAGGGCTGAGTCTGTAGCTGAGTGGTAGACATCTCCTGCCTAGCACACTGAGATTCAATCCTCAGTTTACAAAAGAATACAGCCCACTATACTTGTTTTAATGACAAAAGTTTTGTTTTTTTCTTTTTGCATTTAAGTTCATAATAGTTTTCCCCTGTGGCCTTGGTATGCAGAAAGTATGAAAGGCATCTTTTAAAGCTTAAATATTTAAGAACAACGTGAAGACTGTAGTTATTACAGAAAGAAATTACAGAATTCCTAGCACTTTTATTATTTAGGGCTGCCATGCTAACTCCACTTCAAATGGACTCAGCCAAACCGTGAGTCTTGATAAATCTAGCTTTTGGATCTGCCACTGCCATCACTCAACACATGTGGTCTTCTCTTTTCCTCTTCTGGATTCAGAAAACCAGTTACTGAAAGGTTTGGGAGTAACAGGTCATAAAAACCCACAACCATGTCCCAAATATATTTCTACTTTTCTTAGTTAGCACTGTACACAATGAAGCAACAGCACTGTGTGACCAAACCACACATGAAAAACCAATTACCCCAAACTGTTAATATTCTCTCAAAATTTCCTAAACGAAATCTCCCTCCTTATTCTTCATCCCATATTTTGAGGGGTGCCCCTTCCAAAGGTTCAGGGTCTGCATCTCTACGGAGTGATGAGTCCTGTGGGGAATACATAAACTTCATAAAACATAAATTTTAAATCTAAGAAGCACCATTATTTGACAACCTTAATATTTTCTCACCTTCTGAAGACGAAAATTAATGCAGTTACATAATTCCTAAGTTTCTAGGTTGTTCTACTAGATTCTTACAATTAAACACTTCTACTGCACAGTAACATCAGTCCCTACCACCTTACAAAAGAAAATCTGATATCGAGCTTGTCTTCAACCTTACATTGTCTACGGTAAGTTTTTCAGCAGTAACTGCTTATATTAAATGCCAAGCTGAGTTTAACATTTTTCTAAGTAAATTCTCTTCAGTTTATAAACACTTTTAATCTGCGATGAATTATAGAGACTTCGATGCTTAGTTCTTGAGTATTTCCTCAAGACATTTCTATGTTTAACATGCTAAATAAAATTCAGTTTGGGGATCGTCATCAGTTTTAAAATGCGCCAAATACCTTTCACTGGAATACCCCCGAAAGTCTTGTCCACTGGCATTGCCACAACCTCACGGACAAGCCACTTCAGTTCGTTAAAGAGGGGACCCAAACTGCCCTCGTCCCTCCAAGCCAGTATTTGATTAATCCCTCCCTGCACTCACTACCCCTGCCCAGAAGTTTCCGTGTTGTGTGGAAAATGGATGGAACAAGGTTTAAGAGGTTGTTTCCCCCTTTTTTTGGTAGGAAAGGGCCTGCTAGAAAGAAAAGGGCCTAAGTGAAAGCCTCTGAGGCAGAGTTGTGAGCAAACCTGGCAGGAGATGAGATTCCTGTGGCAGAGAAACTCTTGACCCAAGAGCTGGGTTCCTGCTGGGTACCCCACCCGGCCTCAGGCACCGCCTCTACTCAAAATGAATCCCCTTGCCCCTGAAAGGCCCTCCTTCCCCTGCACCGCACCCGGGTCCACGGTGCAGGCCGCTCCCCTCCCCCACCCCGCCCCTCACCAGTAGGTGCAGAAAGCAGCCCAGTGAGGAGGAGAGAACATTCCAGCCTAGCTGGCTCTGAGGAGACAGGGCCAAGGGCGCCGGCCTCCGAAGAAGTCTCACGGGCAGACTGCAGGGTCTGGCACCCAAAGGGGGCGTTTAGAGGTGGAAATGACCAGAGGGACAAAGGGGTCCCAGCTGCCCCCCCAGACAGCAAAACCCAAGGCCACAGGTGGGCTTAAGGTGGCGGGTGAGGGAGCCTACTTTCATACTTTTAAGCTTTAAAATTTCGCTAAGTTTCCATGAAATCTTTATTTTAAATTTAATTCACATATTTATTTTATTTTGTTATTTCGTAACTTTCTACAAGAGCACTGCATCTCCATCTTTACTGCATTTTCTTTCCTGGTTCAAAGTCCTGTGTATCCCTAACTAAAGATCTCCTCTTTAGTTATTATTGTTGCATATGTATGTAACTACACACACACACACACACACACACACA
>CABHPH010112535.1:0-11517 GCA_902168325.1 Peromyscus nudipes
AATGGACTCAACTGACCAGAAGTTGACCTTAGAGAAGAGTAGGACTGCACCAATAAATCTGAATGTGTCAACAAAAGCAGGACATAGGGAATAGAAATTTATGTCTCTATAGATACCCTGAACCCTGTTAGCAATTAGCAACCTTATGCTTACCTCATCCCTAGCCCCCGAGATATGTAACATTCTGCATGTGAACCTTTCCTGTATAAACCCCTTAAAGTGAGTGCTCGGAACCTTCCCTCTTTTCACCTACTGTAAAGTGGAGGTCCCTGCCTAGGCCAGAATAAACGAAACCTTTTGTTCTTACATCGGAGGTTGGCTCCTTAGTGGTCTTGTTTGGGGTGGGGGCTCACGAGTGGGCATTACACTTGCACATGCGTGAGTGTGGAGTTCTTTACTGGATCATGGGTGACTTACCAGTGGCTACATCCCTGGAGAAAAATTGTTCCCCCTCCCCCAGCAGCCTTTAACTGCCAATAGTTCCTCAGGGAGGGGTGGGGCCTGGTGCCCCTCCCCCATCCTTGATGGAATGTTGACTGACTTGATGTTGTGAAGGTCTAGGGTAGGTGAGCAGCTGCTGCATTGATGAGTCCCAGAGCCCTCCCTACCACGTTCAGAAGACAGCCTTTCCTAGCACTCTGCCCCTCCCACCCCCTTCTGCAATGCAGGCCAGGGTGCTTATAGGTGTCCCATTTAGGGCTTAGTCTAAGGGCTTTGACCAGTTTCCAGTCTCTGCATTAACTGCTGTTGCCCACTGCTAAAAGAAGCTCTCTGGGGTTGGGGATTTAGCTCAGTGGTAGAACGCTTGCCTAGCAAGTGCAAGGCCCTGGGTTCGGTCCTCAGCTCCGGAAAAAGAAAAAAGAAAAAAAAAAAAGAAGCTCTCTGGCCAAAGTTGAGAGCAGGACTGGGGAAATGGTTCATCCAGTGAAGGTACTTATCATCAAGCCCTATGACCTGAGTTGGATCCCCATGATCCAGATGGAAAACACCAGTTCCCTAGAGTTGTCCTACATTTGGGCTCTTTCCAGTTTGGGCTGTTATGAACGATGCTGCTGTGAACATTTTTGTTTAAATGTTTTGTGGGCATTGTAGTAAATATATGTTTTGCTTATTAGCCAAAATTGCCATGGTTTTTTCAGAGCAGTAATACCAGTTTACATTTTCATCAATGATGGGGAGATAGCTCAGTGGTAAAACACTTGACTGACATACATAATGTTTTCAAAGTTGAAGTATGAGAATTCCAGGCTCCCTGTGTTTACCAGTGACTGTTGCTCCTGACAGGGTTTGCTTTCTTTTCTCTCTCTTTTTTTTTTTTTTTTTTTGAAACAGTAACTCATAGAGTTCAGGTAGAAGGATTACGGTAATGAGTCTTCGTCTGTCCTACCAGCTACCTCTCAAATAATGACATAGAGACTTCTTATTATGAAAGCTCGGCCTTAGCTTAGGTTTGTTTCTAACTAGCGCTTATAACTTTAACACATTTCTGTTCATCTACATGCTGCCACGTGGCTTTTACCTCTCTTGCATGTCCTGCTTCCTCTGTGTCCAGCTGAGGACTCCCCCTTTCTTCTTCCCAGAGTGCTCTCTGTCAGGAAGTCCTGCCTGTACCTCCAACCTAGCTATTGGGCTTTTAGCTTTTTATTAAACCAATCACAGTGACACATCTGCACACTGTATAATCCAGTACCTCACAACAGATGACTGTGAGCTAAGGTCAGCTTTGATGAAAGGTCTACTATTGCCTAGGATATGGAAAGAGTTCTATAATATGACAATGGAAATAATTTTATTTTAAGGCTCTGGAGGCTGGATATGGTAGTACATGCCCCTTATCTTAGCAGTTGGAAGTCAGAGGGAGTTGAATCTCTTTGAATTTGAGAACAGCCTAGTCTACATAGCGAGTTCTAAGCCAGCCAGGGCTATCTCAAAAATGAGGAGGGTCAAATGCTTTTAATGGATAGTTTCGAGTTTGTTTTGTTTGTTGTGGAGGTTGTTTGTTCCGAGACAGGGTCTTTTGTAACCCAGACAGGCCTAGAATTTTTTTTTTTTTTTTGCAGGCCTAGAACTTAATGTGTTACTAAACATGACTTTTAAATTCCTGATCTTTCTGCCTCTCTATTAAATGCTGAGATTACACGTGTGCCATAACACCCAGCTTTCATAGATTTGTAAATGGTCATAAGTAATAAATACATAAGATTTCTCAGCATCACTCATCATGGGGTGACATGTAAATCAGAACCACTTTTTTTTTTTTAAAGATTTATTTATTTATTATTTATTGTGTCTACAGCATGTGTGACTACAGGCCAGAAGAGGGCACCAGATCCCATTACAGATGGTTGTGAGCCACCATGTGGTTGCTGGGAATTGAACTCAGGACCTCTGGAAGAGCAGTCAGTGCTCTTAACCCCTGAGCCATCTCTCCAGCCCGAGAACCACTTTTTAACTGTATTACATGCCTGTAAAACCAGCACTCAGGAAGTAATACCATAAAGATCATGCGGTCAAGGCTAGCTTCCACTTACATAGTAAATACCAGGCCAGCCTGGTGGTGTTTGACTCTTGTTGGACTTTCTTTGGACCAACTGCCTGCCCCGAAATAATGACATGGAGACTTATTATTAATTATGAAAAGTTGGCCTTTAGCTTAGGCTTGTTCCCAAGCCGCTCTTATAACTTAATCTGTTTCTATTAATCTACGTTCTGCCACATGGTTCTTTACCTCTCCTCCATTCTGTATGTCCGACTCCCTCTGTGTCTCGTTGGCATCTTCTGTCCACATAAATTCTAACCCTGAGTTCCTCTCTCTCCCTGGAAGCCCTGCCTATTTTCTCCTGCCTAGCTAGTGGCCATTCAGCTCTATTAAACCAATCACAACGATACAGCTTCACACAGTGTAAACAAATATCGTGTAGCCTGGGCTACATGAAGACCCACTCTCAAAAAACAAAAAAGCATACAAATGTTTATTTTAGCATTATTCATCACTGCTAAACCATAGAAACAGACGGGTTGAGGAAAGGTTCAACCGAATACATGGTGTCTGCTTACAGTGGGCTACTATTCAGCTGTACCACTGTACTGACATGTTCTGCAACAGATGGACCTGTGTAGACCACAGATGTTATATGACTCATCTATGTGAAATGTCCAGAACAGGCAAGTCCATAGAGACAGACTGTAGATTTCTGGTTGCCTGGCTTTAGGGAAGTGGGGGGAAAGGAATGATGGGTAATGAGCGTGGAGTTTCTCTTTGGACTGATGAAAATGTTCCCAAAGGAAGTGCAACATGATAATGTCACAGTCTAATCAATGCACTAAAATTCACTGAACTCCATGCACATGGATTGTACTTAAATTAAGAATTTGTTTTTTGTGTTTGTTTTTCCAGACAAGGTTTCTCTGTGTAACAACCTTAGCTGTACTAGAACTTGCTTTGTAGCCCAGGCTGGCCTCAACTCAAAGAGACAGCCTGCCTTTGCTTCTGAGCGCTGGAATTAAAGGAGTGCACCACCACCTGACAAGAATTTTTTTTTTTTTTTTTTTGGAGCTGAGGACCAAACCCAGGGCCCCCAAGAATTTTTTAAATTAAGTGAACTTTAGAATGACTTTCCTTAGATAAAATAGCCACATTTCATGTACACTAAGTAGTCTGGTGTTAATGGGGTGGACGGTGTAAGTGTGGGACTTTATGTTACCATCAGTAGTTCTGTTGCATAGTGCTTCTAGGAAATGAGCATCTGCTCAAGTTCATTAGCCTCATCTTGTTTTTAAGGTGTGTGAATAATTCATAAATAATGACTATAAAAATTCAAATAGGCTGCCAGATAGTGGTGGCTCACACCTTTAATCCCAGCACTCAGGAGGCAGAGGCAGGCGGATCTCTTTGAGTTCTAGGCTAGCCTGGTCTAAGTTCCAGGACAGCCAGGGCTACACAGAGAAACCCTGTCTCAAACCCCCCCCCCCAAAAAAAAAGAAAAAAAAAGAAAAAAAAAAGAAAAAGAAAAAAAGAAATTCAAATAGATGGTGAATACCTTCAGTGCTATAGACTGCCTCGGTACTTCATCTAGAGGTGAGCACTGGTAGGCATTTACTATTTTTATTTCCAGATCCGCTTCACCACCCTCTGTCCCCAGTACTGGGAATTGATCCTAGGAACTCATATATGTTACCAGAAAATGTGACCCCACCTGCTTTATGCTTATTTGTTTGGTGGGTTTGGAGGTTTAAAAGTTGGTTTTGCAGGGTTGGAGAGATGGCTCAGCAGTTAAGAGCACTGACTGCTCTTCCAGGGGTCCTGAGTTCAATTCCCAGCAACCACGTGGTGGCTCACAACCATCTGTTATGAGATCTGGTGTCACCTTCTGATATGAAGGCATACATGCGAGCAGAATACTGTATACAAAATAAATCTTTAAAAAAAATTTTTTTAAATGTTAGTTTTGCTCTTTAGAGATTTATTTTTTAATTATATGTTTTAAAAAATGTCTGTGTGTGTAGGGGGGAATGTGTAAGTATAACTGGATTCAGCTCAGAAGAGGACACCAGATCCTCTGAGATGTATTGACAAGAAGTTGTAAGCTGCTGATTGGCTACTAGAAACTGAACCTGGGTCCTGTAAAAGCCTTTTTAGCCACTGAGCCCTCTTTCTAGTCCCTGGCCTTTGATCTTGGTTAGTGTGCAGCTCACCATATAAACTAGCCTGGCCTAAATATTTCATTATATTCCTGCCCTGCCTTGTTTTTTATTTTGAGACAGGATCTAAATTGCCCAGGCTGGCCTAGTTCTTGTTCTGTAGCCACAGCAGGTGCCATGCTCCTGCCTCAATCTCTCAAGTAGCTGGGTTCAGAGGTTTTGACACCAGGCCCTGCTTTCCTTCAATATTTTCATACATGTATTTATTTAGAGCATGTCGTTTTCCTTATTGGTGTTGGGGATCGAACCCAGGGCCTTACGCATGCTATGCAAGCACTCTACCATTGAGCTACATCTCTAGACTTGTTTGTTTTGTTTTGTTGAGACTGGGTCCCTCTGTGTAGCATTGACTGTCTTGGAACTCAATGTGTAAACCAGCCTGGCCTTGAACTCTGCCTCTGTTGGGACTAAAGATGTTATCCACCACCACCCAGCCATCCCAGACTTTGTCAATAATGTTTTCCCACTTATACTTTGAGTTCATCCGATGACTGCTTCATTGAAAATTCCAGCACTTATATTTGTACACTCACTGCAGCTCGTTTCTTCCATAGGTGACAATGGGAGCCGAACGCCAAAAGACCAGAAGGTTAGTTGGGTTGGCTGTAGGAAGTTGAGAAACAATGAAATTGGGCTGAAGGGGTGTCTCAGTGCTTAAAGAAAGCAGACTGCTCTTGCAGAGGACTTGAGTTCATTTCCAGTACCATGTTGGGAGGCTTTGAACTCCCTGTAACTTAACTATAAGGGAGCCAATACCCTCTTCTGGATTCTGCAGGCACCTATGTACAAGTGACATTCACTTACACAGACATACATAAAACACAGTCAGGCCTGGTACCACTTTTAATCCCAGCACTGGGATAGCAGAGGCAGGTGAATCTCTGAATTCAAGGCCAGCTTGGTCTACATAGTACGTTCCAGGACAGCTAGAGCTGTGTAGAGATATCCTGTCTTAAAAAACAAAGTAGGTGGTGGTGGCACATGCCTTTAATCCCAGTACTCGGGAGGCAGAGGCAAATGAATCTCTGTGAGTTTGAGGCCACGCTGGTCTCCAAAGCGAGTTCCAGGAAAGGCGCAAAGCTACACAGAGAAATCCTGTCTCGAAAAAACAAAAAAACAAAACAAAACAAAACAAAAACTAAAAACAAATTTGTCTGAGCATGGTGGCACACACCTTTAATCTCAGCTCTAGGAAGGCAGAGGCCGGTAGGGAGGTAGATCTCAGTGGATTTGAGGCCAGCCTGAATTACACAGGGGGTTCCAGACTAGTTAGAGCTACAAAAACTTTAGTAATAATAATAATAATAACAATAATAAATCTATGGCTAGAATTGTGGCTCTAAGAGCACTCACTGCTCTTGCAGAGGACCTGGGTTCAGTTCTCAGCACCCACATGATCTCTTATAACCATCCATAACTCAAGTTCCAGGGAATCTAATGTCCTGACTTCAGCAAGCACATAAGTGGTACACATAAATACAGGCAAATACACACTTGTACACATAAATAAATCTAAGACAGATTTTTTAAATTACCGAAAAATTCAGTTACTTATTTAAAAGAATACATATGAATTTGGTAGGCTGTAAATGTTGGTCATTTGGTATACTGCTTGCCTAGCATGCAGCAAGCCTTGGGTTCAGTTCCACTACTGCACCATTAGATTTGTGGTGGTGTGTGCCTATAATCCCATACTCAAGACAGAGGCAGAAAGATCAGAAGTTCAAGGTCATCATCAGCTCCTTAATAAGTTCGTGGCAGGCCTGGAATGTAGATGACACTATTCCCCCGCCCCCCAGATGGTTTCTCTGTTTCGCCCTGGCTGTTCTGGAACTTGATCTGTGTAGACCAGGCTGGCCTCAACTCAGATCCGCCTGCCTCTAACTCCTAAGTGCTGGGATTAAATGTGTACACCACCACTACCCAGCTCAGATGACCCTATCTTTTAAAAAAAAATAGAAGAAGCTTTTGAAAGTGGGAATAAAGTTTGGCCTGAGCATACAGTCAGTTTCAATGTATTCACCATGTAGTAAGCCCCATTAGTTACAGTCTTCTTGTGGATATTGCAAAAATGCAGAAAAATTGAGAAGTTTTCTCTCCTTCCAAATATAATTGAATCTCTTTTAGTTGTTAAAGACAAGTTCTTCACAGATAGTATTCTTTTTCCTGTTTATTTATTTTATTTTATTTTGCAGCATTAGGGATGTGAACCAGGGGTCCCTGCGCATGTTAGGCAAGTGCTGTCTCACCAAGTCCCTGGCCTTCTCATTGTGTCTTAATTCCTAATAACTGCATCCCCTCCCCTCACCCTTTCCATTTTCCTACAGCTCCGTGAAGCTATGGCTGCCTTAAGAAAATCAGCTCAGGATGTCCAGAAGTTCATGGATGCTGTCAACAAGAAAAGCAGTTCCCAGGATCTACATAAAGGTTAGTGTTGAGGGGTAGCTACATAAATGAGAGGCGTGTTCTTTCTGAAATGTTACTGACAATCATCTTTGTGTCTCAAAATCCTGTTCTAATTGTCAGTTTCTTTTAATATTATTTTTATGTCCACAGTCTGAGATTGATTGTTTGATGTTAACTGTTGCTGTTGCTGTTAGTAAGGAGTTAGGGATAGCTGGTTGTGGTGGAACATGCTGGTAGGGTATGCCGAAGGGAACGTCAGGTTGTTCTGTATTCAGTGTTCTGTTTCTCCTGTTAGCATAAACAATTGTGTCTTGTGTTTCTGCCTTTTTCCAAGAGTTCAGCAAAAGTGGCTAATGGTCACAGAATACCTCAGTTTCCTTTATTTCTATACTACCTTCTTTGTTTGTGATAGTGTCTTCTATATCCCAGACTGGACTTGAGCTTTGTATTTTGCTGAGGATGACCTTAAACTTGTGATCCTCCTGCCTTCTCTACCTGAGTACTTGGGATTTTAGGCCTAAAATACTATGCCAGGTGTTTGCAGTACTTAGTTTGAAATTCAGGGCTTTGTGCATGCGAGGTAAGCACTCCACCAGCTGAGCTACATGCCCATCCTACCCTACTGCCCTCCTGACCTGTCCTTTCTCTAACCTATGCCATCACTCTTTATAACAACTCCGTGGGTCTGTCTCTAGGAACCTTGGGTCAGATGACTGGAGAACTGAGCAAAGATGGGGACCTGATAGTCAGCATGCGGATTCTGGGCAAGAAGAGGACTAAGACATGGCACAAAGGCACCCTTATTGCCATCCAGACTGTTGGTATGTTCAAGCTAGAGGAAGGCCTGAGGAAAGGTAGCCTGTAGGTCTCCATTGCTGATTCTTTCCCCAAAGCCTTTCCTTTAGTCTCCTACATGGCAGCCAGGACTTAGAGTTGTGTCGTTGCTGATAGTTTTGTTTAATTTTGTTTGTCTTTTACCCAGGTCTAGGAAAGAAGTACAAAGTGAAATTTGACAACAAAGGAAAGAGTCTGCTGTCTGGCAACCATATTGCCTATGATTACCACCCTCCTGCTGACAAGCTGTTTGTGGGCAGTCGAGTGGTGGCCAAATACAAAGATGGAAATCAGGTCTGGCTCTACGCTGGCATTGTAGCTGAGACCCCCAACGTCAAGAACAAGCTCAGGTACCTGGACAGGATCGCAGATTGTAGGGGAGTAGGAGCTGGGAGCACAGTGCCCAGCTGTTGATGCCGTGGCCAAGATTTCCCTGTCAGCTTTTGTGTTCTCGGTCCCTTGTGATCCAAAACCCTGTCTCTTTTTCCTTGTCATTTCTATATATGTAGCTCAGGCTACCATCACACTTTTGTTTGTTTTTTTGAGATGGGTTTCTCTGTGTAGTTTTGGTGCCTGTCCTGGATCTCGCTCTGTAGACCAGGCTGGCCTCAAACTCACAGAGATCCACCTGCCTCTGCCTCCCGAGTGCTGGGATTAAAGGCATGGGTCACCACCACCCTGCCTTTTTTTCTTTTTTTAAAGACAATATCTCTCTCTGTATATATCTCACACTGCCATCACACTTCTTAACGTATTCTAGATTGGTCTCAAATTCACAAGCCTCTGCCTCTGTCTCTGTCTCTTGAGTGCTGGGATAGGAGAAATGTGTCATATGCAATTCTGGCTGGCCTGGAACTTACAGGAATCCTCCTGCCTCTGCCTCCTTAATGCTGAGATTAAAGATGTGTGCCACCATGCCCAGAAGAACGACTGTTGGAGCAAAGGGGTGATGCTTGGTTGGTATAAGGGAAAGTCTGTGGGTGGAAATAAAAGCAGACTTCAATGGTTTGTGATTCAGAGAACAGAAAGTATGATAAAATATTCTGTGTGATAAAATATTCTATAACCCCCCCATCTTTTTTCGTTTCCTCTCCTCTGCAGGTTTCTGATTTTCTTTGATGATGGATATGCCTCCTATGTTACTCAGTCAGAGCTGTATCCCATTTGCCGACCACGTAAGTGTCCCTGAACTCTTTCTCAGCTTTAATTTTCTCCTCTACTCTGTCTTTCTTAAGATGGTGTAGCACGAACCTTAAAAGGTCTTTAAGGTTAATAAAAACAAACCCAGAGCCAGATATTGGGTGAACGCTGGAAGATCAGAGAAACAGAACAAGCCACAGCCACCTCACCTCGCCAATTCCTCAGCTGATCCTGTTTCCTCAGACTGGAAGCCTCTGAGTCCTCATCCAAATGGATCTCAGCTGAACTGCTGCTAAAAGCCTAAAAGCCTAAAAGCTCTAGTTCCTGGTCCTTACATACCTTTCTGTTTCCTGCCATCACTTCCTGGGATTAAAGGCATGAGTCACCATCCCTGGTTGTTTCCAGTGTGGCCTTGAACTCACAGAGATCCAGATGGATCTCTGCCTCGTGAATGCTAGGATTAAAGGCATGTGCAACCACTGCCTAAACTTATGTTTAATATAGTGGCTGTTCTGTTCTCTGACCCCCATGTAAGTTTATTGGGGTGCACAATATATCAACCACAAGATGGTAAATTGAAAAGCCATTTTGTTTTGGTGTTGCAGTTTGTTTGCAGATATACCATTGTTGGCTACCTTATAGATAGTTCTTTGTAGCCAGAGTGGGCACTAGTAGATTCTGACTGGTCCTAGCATCTGATAGATGAGCTTGATTTCATTTCTAAGGCACTTGGGTTTAAAAAAGGTTGCTCTCATGTTTTCACATAGAACATACGTTAATGTTGTCCACATAGTGCTTCCTATAGAAGCTATGTGTGCACATGTGCATAGGCCAGAGGTCAGCTGTGAGTGTTACTTCTCAGGTGCTGTTTACCTTCTTGTATGAGTGTTTTGCTTGCTTGTATATGTCTATTTGCATTTGAATCCTCTAGGACTGGAGTTAGAGCTGGTTCTGAGCTGCCATGTGAGTGCTACAAGTGCACTTGCCCATGGCCAGCTTTTTTATGTATATTCTAGGGGTCCAGTTCAGATCTTCATGGTTGTAAAGTAGGCATGTTACCAACTGTGCTATCTCTCCAGTCTTCATAACTGTTTTTTTGAGGCAAGGTTTCTCTGTGTAGTCCTGGCTGTCCTAGAACTGTCTATGTTAGACTAGGCTAGCCTTGAACCTACAACAGTCCACCTGCCTCTCCCTCTCACACTGATTATTTTTTATCTCTCTGTGTGTTGTGCCTGTGCACTCATCCATTGTGTGAAGATGTCCTCTTTCTTCTATTACTTTCTTCTTGATCGCCTTGAAATAAGATCTCTCACGGAAACAGAAACTCACCAAATTGGCTAGATTGGCTGGCCAGAGAACTCCCAGGATATACCTGTCTCTACTCCTAAAGCTGGAGTTACAGCATCCATGACTTTTTCACATGGGTGTTGAGGAGTCATATTCAAGTCCACCCATTTGCGTAGCAGACCCACAATTGGTTTTAATTGCAGAAGAATCAATTTCTGCTAATCTTTGTTAACATGGAAATTAACATATTCCAGAGTCTTTTTGGTTTTGAGTTTTTAAATTTTATGTTTGCATGTTCACATGTGTTTGGGCATGTTTGTAGGCCAAAGTTGACATTGGATGCCTTCCACAGTTGCTTTCTACTTTGCTTATTGTTTATTGAGGCATGGTTATTGGCTAAACCTGGAGCTTGCCAACTCCAGCTAGCCAGGTTGCCTTGAGGATATTCTGTTTCTGCCTCCTGACTGTTAGGATTATAAGCAATCACCACACTGCCTCAGCTTTTACATGGATTCTATGAATCTAACTCTGATCATCAACTTGGCATGACCATGACAAGTGCTTTATTTACTGAGCTGTGTCTCCTGTAGTCCAAGCTGGCTTTGAATTCCCTGTAGAGCCAAGGCTGTTCTTAAACTTCTAATCCTCCTGCCCTCATCTCCCACATGCTGGGATTATAGGTTCATGCTACCATTCATGGCTATATTTTGTGTTTGTATTTGTGTGTGTGTATAGCTGGAGAGTTTTCTCTCCGGGTCCCGCCAAGCCCCGGCAGTCTGACAGCCCACTTATAAAATAAACACACAGACGCTTATATTATTTAAACTGTTTGGCCTGATGGCTCAGGCTTCTAGCTATCTAGTTCTTACATCTTAAATTAATCCATTTCTGTAAATCTATACCTTGCCACGTGGCTCGTGGCTTACTGGCATCTTCACATGCTGCTTGTCATGGCGGCTGGCAGTGTCTCCCTCTGCCTTCCTGTTCTCTCCATTCTCCTCTCTGTTAGTCCCGCCTATACTTCCTGGCTGGCTACTGGCCAATCAGTGTTTTATTTATTGACCAATCAGAGCAACGCATTTGACATACAGACCATCCCACAGTGTGTGTGTGTGTGTGTGTGTGTGTGTGTGTGTGTGTGTGTGTGTG
>CABHPH010112535.1:11527-21947 GCA_902168325.1 Peromyscus nudipes
TGTGTGTGTGTGTGTGTGTGTGTGTGTGTGTGTGTGTGTGTGTGTGTTTGTTTGCTTATACATATATGTGTGTGTAAGCCATAGTTAATGTTGGGTGTCTTATTACATCTTTTTCACCTTATGTCTTGAGACAGGGTGTCCCACTGAACTCCTGACCAATTGGCTTGGTTAGCCTGGCTGGCTGGCTGGTGGGTAGGTGGGCCATCATACTCCTTGGGTCTTCCCCCAGCAGTGCTAGGGTTGCAGGTGTATGCTATGACACCTAGCCTATGTGGGTTCTGAGTGTCTGAGTTAGGCTGGAGGATGGCTCAGCAGTTAAGAGTATACTTGATGCTCTAGCAGAGGACCCAAGTTCAGTCCCCCAGCACTCAGATTATGTAGCTCATAGCTGTCTAACTCGAGTTCCAGACATTTTTGGAGACGCATATATGTTATGCACAGAAATACATGCAGGCAAAACACTCATACCTAAAATAAAAATAATCTTTAAAAGAAATAAGATTTTAGGGGAATAAAAAAGGAAATGGGAGCCGGGCGGTGGTGGCGCACGCCTTTAATCCCATCACTCGGGAGGCAGAGGCAGGCGGATCTCTGTGAGTTCGAGGCCAGCCTGGGCTACAGAGTGAGTTCCAGGAAAGGTGCAAAGCTACACAGAGAAACCCTGTCTCGAAAAACCAAAAAAAAAAAAAAAAAAAAAAAGGAAACGGTAGGATGTGCTGTAGCTTAGTGGTGGAGAACTCTCCTTTACATATGGAAGGCTCTAGGCTTGATCACCAACACTTATATGAAAAAGCAAAGATAATGATGTAGTGAGACCCTCCCTTAAAAAAGAGAGGAAAAGACTGATCGTTTATTTAATAATAGTTACATCAACCAGTTAGTAGGAATCACCATTTGTTTTATACAAATCGCTTAGATTTGTATATGGCTTAGTTTAGTATTTACTTACTTTGTGTATGCATTTGCACGTTAGACTCCATACTTAAGATGGTCTTGGGTTTTTTTTTTCTGTTGAGGTTCTGATTTCATTTTTTTCTCTTTCAACTTTAAAAGTGCCCAGTAGTTCTTTGCCAGCCATTCTTTCCTTTCAAGACATGTCCTTCCTGCCCTCAGCTCTGCTTTTTTCCTTTGGCTAGTGAAAAAGACTTGGGAGGACATAGAGGACAGCTCCTGCCGAGACTTCATAGAGGAATATATCACTGCCTATCCAAACCGCCCCATGGTACTTCTCAAGAGTGGCCAGCTCATCAAGACGGAGTGGGAAGGCACATGGTGGAAGTCTCGAGTTGAAGAGGTGGATGGCAGCCTGGTCAGGATCCTCTTTCTGGTAATGTTCTTCCAAAGAAGGGTTTGGGGCAAGATTGTGGCACAGGTGCCAGTGAGATGGGTCATTGGGTAAAGGCACTTCTGCCAACCCTGACGATCAGAGGTGACTCATGGTATATATTCGCCACGAGAGACAGGATTGATCCTAACCTTGGACCTGTTTCTTTGCCTTCTTTTCACCTGCCTCCCAGGATGACAAAAGATGTGAGTGGATCTACCGAGGCTCCACACGCCTGGAACCCATGTTCAGTATGAAGACGTCATCAGCGTCTGCGATGGAGAGGAAGCAAGGGGGGCAGTTCAGAACCCGTCCTAATGTGGGTGCGTCCTGAAAGACACCCAGGGAGGGGGACGGCAGACCGCAGAGAAGTGCAGAGTCTTTGTCTGTCCCACCAGCAGCTCCCAAATAACGACATGGAGACTTATTAATTAGGAAAGCTTGGCCTTGAGCTTAGGCTTGTCTCAATGAGCCCTTACAACTTACATTAACCCATATTTTTAAATCTATGTTCTTGCCATGTGGCATTAGCTCTCTTCCATCTTTCACCACCCATTTCCTCTATGTGTCTGGCTGGCGACTCCGTTTCTTCTTTCCAGCATCCTCTCTGTCTCCAGAAGTCCCACCTAACCTCTTCCTGCCTAACTATTGGCCATCCAGCTCTTTATTAAACCAATCAGAAGGCACCTTGGCAAAGATACATCTTTACAGTGTAAACAAATATTCTGTAACGAAGGTGACATATGGCAGCTGTCATTTATTTACCAGAACAATACTACTAACTCACTGGATAGAGAGATGTGTCCAGAACGCTGCCGTTAGTGGTGATGGATTTGTGGAGCGGTCTCCACATTGCTGTGGTGCTGATTCTTTCTAAATATCCACATAAGGCCAGGTGTGTTGATGCACACTTGTAATCAGTTCCACGCAGTTGGGTGACAAAAGTAGGTAGGTTCAGAATTCAAGACCATTCTTGTCTACATAGTGAATTTGAGACCAGCCATGATTACATGTGACCATGCCTCAACACAGTAAGTTTTTCCAAAACCAGTGTATATTAGTATACCCCCTTATGGTGTAAATAATGAAAAACAATCTTAACACTTAGAATATTGCCACTTTTGTATACGAATACAGGTATGCACATACATGCTATAGTGCATATGTAGTCAGAGGACAATCTCAGGTTTAGAACACCTCTTCCTGCTGGGCAGTGGTGGTGCACACCTTTATTCCCAGCACAGGAGGCAGAGACAGGTGAGGTCTGTGAGTTTGAGGCCAGCCTGGTCTACAGAGTGAGTTCCAGGACAGCCAGGGCTACACAGAGAAACCTGGTGTCACAAAAAAAAAAAAAAAAAAAAAATCATCTTCCTCTTTCCTTGAGCCAAGTTCTGTTCATTGCTGCATCTACAAGGCTAGCTGCCCTGTAGGCTTCTGGGGGATTCTGTGTTCTCCATTTCCCTGCAGAGCACTAGGGTTGTAGACACATGCTGTCATGCCTAGCTTTACATGGTTCTGAAGATCTGAATTCAGGCCCTCATGCTGTGGCCCTGAGCCACTTCTGCATTCCTTTGCTGCGTTTGTGTATCACATTAGATGGCAGAGTGTGAATCATAGTATCTGACCCAGCTGTCATCCTCTCAGCTGTCAGCCTTGTTTGTTTGTTTTTCCTGTAGGTGCTGTGAGGAGCAAAGGTCCTGTTGTTCAGTACACACAAGACCTGACCAGCACTGGAGCCCAGTTCAAGCCCATGGAGCCCCCACAGCCCATAGCTCCGCCTGCCCCGCCTGCTGCACCTCCTCTTTCCCCACAAGCAGGTGACACTGAGTGAGTGCTCGTCATTCTTTTGACTTTCAGTGTTTTTCCCATACATAACTTCTGAATCCTTACTGTGTGTTCTCTTTTCAACCTCCTAGAAGCTTAGAAAGCCAACTTGCTCAGTCACGGAAGCAAGTGGCCAAAAAGAGCACATCGTTTCGGCCAGGATCTGTGGGTTCTGGCCATTCTTCCCCTGCTTCGCCCACACTCAGTGAAAATGTGCCTGCTGGGAAACTTGGAATCAACCAGACATACAGGTAGGAAAACCTCAGACACTGTGGGCAGCTTGACAACATGGACTACCGTACAGGATCTCCAAGGGCCTCTACTTTAAAGTTATGTTAGTGAGAAACTTGGGCTGAAAAGAAGCTGATAATAAGAATAGTTAAATTAAGTTGGGTGGTGACAGTGCATGCCTTTAGTCCCAGCATTCAGGAGGCAGAGGCAGGTGGATCTCTGTGAGTTTGAAGCAAGTTCTGCAAAGTGAGTTCCAGGACAGCCAGAGCCGTTAAACAGAAAATTCTGTCTTGAAAATCAAAAAAAAAAAAAAGAAGAAGAGGAGGAGGAGGAGTTAAATTAGCAATGACATGCCTGAGAAACACACTGTCACCAGAAAGTCATTTGCCAAAACTTCTTGAGCATGGTACCATTATCATTGCTTCAACAGGAAGGAGACACCATCATCTCTTTCCTTGACTCCTAGGAGATAGCAAGGATGTTTAGAGGACACAAAACACAGAAGCTTTGGTAAAGTACTAGACTTGACTTTGTAAGAGATGTGTGTTAGGGAAAGTACCCTGTTGAACTAGAGAGGTGATCTGTCAGTGAAGAGTAGGCAGGGAGTTTCATTGTCTAGGTTTGTTTGCTAAGAGAAAGGGTCTGACATTAATCTTTAGCATCTGGAGCACAGTTGGCTGGGTGCATTGTACCTATCTCTAATCCCAGCTCTTAGGAGGGTAGAGCAGAGGATTGGGAGCTGCAGGATAGCTAGCTACATGAATATGCCTTGTCTTTAAAAAAAAAAAAAAATACAGTGTGAAAGATGAGAGAAATCTTAGCCAGTTGGAGGAGGGATAGTTGTACAGCAGAGTCCTGTTATCTTCTGATCTGCTATTTCAAATTTCATTTGCAGATCGCCTTTGGCTTCAGTAACATCTCCCCCAGCACCTGCAGCCCCTCCCGCCTTCCATGGCATGTTAGAGCGGGCACCGGCTGAGCCTTCCTACCGAGCCCCCATGGAGAAGCTTTTCTACTTACCTCATGTCTGCAGTTACACTTGCCTATCCCGGATCAGACCCATGAGGAGCGAACAGTACCGGGGCAAGAACCCCCTGTTAGTCCCGCTGCTGTATGACTTCCGGAGGATGACAGCCCGGCGTAGAGTTAACCGCAAGATGGGCTTTCATGTTATCTATAAGACACCCTGTGGTCTCTGCCTTCGGACAATGCAGGAGATAGAACGCTACCTTTTTGAGACTGGCTGTGACTTCCTGTTCCTGGAAATGTTCTGTTTGGATCCATATGTTCTTGTTGACAGAAAGTTTCAGCCCTTTAAGCCTTTTTACTATATTTTGGACATCACCTACGGCAAGGAAGATGTTCCCCTGTCCTGTGTTAATGAGATTGACACAACCCCCCCACCCCAGGTGGCCTACAGCAAGGAGCGCATCCCTGGCAAGGGTGTTTTCATCAACACCGGCCCTGAATTTCTGGTTGGCTGTGACTGCAAGGATGGGTGTCGGGACAAGTGAGTCAGGGTGCAGGGTTCGCTGTCTGCCTCCGGCTCTACCCCAGCTGCCTCTCTCTTCCCTCTTTTATTTGCATTGCCCTCCCCATCTTCCTGTCCCTCCTCTTGAGCTACAGTTCTGCTGAGGCCACCTGAGAGTTGTGATAAAGAAACGTAAGTGTGATGACACATCCCTGTAACTGTGCATTTGAAAGCTGAGGCAGGAGCATCTTGAGTTCTGGGCCAGCCTGGGCTTTATAACAACTTTAAAGGTTGGCTACATAGTGAGGTCTTATTAAAAGTAAGAGAGAGAGGAAAGTCATGAAGTTGGGAGATCAGATTCTGATGCGGCCCAGTATAACTCTGGGAATGTGTGTTTTCTTCTGTTCCTGTCCCCGCTTGCTTTGTTTCTCTCTCTCCTTTCCCTAAACTTGTATCCCTTTGAGTGTCTGTATCCATTCTACTCTTAATGTATCTTCCGCTTCCTTTTTTTCCCAAACAAAAAATGGAATTTCACTACCTTTACCTTATCCTCATCCTTTGTTGTTTGTTTTTTGCCCAACAGAAAGGGCTCCTGGGAGTCACTAGTGACTGAGGGTAAGGCCTCAAATGTCCCTGGCCAGGAAATTTCCATACCTGGGGTCTGCTTAAAAGTGTGGCTTTTAGCTTCACCCGGCCCACAGTAGGACTTGCCTCATGCTCAATGTGGCTGGTGGCCGTTAGAGCCTTTCCATGTGTCTCACATTTCAGTCAGTCCTAGTCAGCAAGGTCACTCACTCAGCAAGTGACTCCTTGTCAGACATGGGGCACCTGGGCATAGCAGAGCCTGGCCTGAGACAAGGGGCTTTAGCTAGGAGGTTATAGGTTATGGGCTCTGGACTCAGTTTTGCTCTAAGACTCTCTTTGTAGCTCAGGCTGGCCCAGAATGTATTATGTAGCTGAGGATAACAACTCCTTATCCTCCTACCTCCGTGTCTCAAATGTTGGATTACAGGTGTGCATCACTGTGTCCAGCTCCCATCCTTCATGTATCTGCTTTTCTCTCTACAGATCCAAATGTGCCTGCCATCAGCTAACTATCCAAGCCACAGCATGTACCCCAGGGGGTCAAGTCAACCCTAACTCTGGCTACCAGTACAAAAGACTAGAAGAGTGTCTGCCCACAGGGTAAGTGATCTAATTGGTGAGGTGCCTTAGATAGAGGAGTATGTTCTTGTTTTTCTGTTTGTAAGAACCATTGGAGACCTAAGGATTATTCTGAGTGTGCTGACACATGCTATGGTTCCACACAACACAAACTATTGCCTTTGGGAGGCTGAAGCAGGAAGATAGTTTCAGACCCATCTGAGCATAATACCGAAATCCTGTCTCAAAATAATTGAGAATGATTAGATGGTTTCTTATGTAGAAAACTTAGAAGGAGCTGATAGGATTGCTCGATTTCTAGGCCAGCTCGGGCTGTGCAGCAAGACCTCGTATGGAAAGAAGAGAACTGAGCCTGGCAGGATGCTCAGCAGTAGGAGGAGCACCTGGGCTTGCTGAAAACCTGGGTTTGAGTCCCTGCACCTCCATACTGGCTCACACCCACCTGTCACTCCAGTTCCAGGGAGAGCATCAGGCACACACATGATATACAGACAGGCGTGCAAGCAAAACACACACATAAGATTAATTTTTTAAGGAACTACTAATTTCATAGCTGTGTAAATGTTCTGATTATGACTTAACTCAAGCAAGTGAAATGTATTCGAAGAGAGTAAGAAGAACAAATTACAGAGCTTGTTAACTTAAAATGAAAAGTTAGGCTGGCAGTGCTGGTGCACGCCTTTAATCCCAGCACTTGGGATGCAGGCGGCTCTCTGTGAGTTCAAGGCCAGCCTGGTCTACAGAGTTCCAGGACAGCCAGGGCTACACAGAGAAACCCTGTCTCCAAAAAAAAAAAAAAAAAAAGAAAAAAGAAAAAGAAAAGTTAGAGTCAAAATCACGATGTAATAGGAACTAGTTAGGTTTTTTTCTGTGTCTCAGGTCAACAGAAACAGGATTTCAAAGATCAGTTAGGTAGTTTTAGGAGACTGGGCGAGAGAAGTAGTGGAAGCTCGGCTTTACACTAGGATGGAAGCGGCAGTAGAAGTTCAGGAGGATAGGGCTGTGTGTGTGTGGCTCACCAGAGAGCATGGTTAAGACGCACCAAGAATGGAGTCGTGAAGACAGCCAGGCAGTGATGGCACACGCAGAACTTG
The DNA here is from genome assembly GCA_902168325.1 of Peromyscus nudipes. Lineage (NCBI taxonomy): Eukaryota > Metazoa > Chordata > Mammalia > Rodentia > Cricetidae > Peromyscus > Peromyscus nudipes. The sequence goes on from CABHPH010112535.1 coordinate 18,636, forward strand.
GGAGGCAGAGGCAGGCTAGTCTCTTGAGTTTTAGGCCAGCCTGGGCTACAGATCAAGTTCCAGGACAGCCAGGACTACACAGAGAAATCCTGACCCTGTAAGCCATTTTAAAAAATGAAAGAAAAGAAATGCTAGCTATTGGGTGCATTAGAAAGTCTAGCTCTATGAACGTGTTAGACAGAATGTGGAGTGGGGTGAAGGAAGTAGAAGAAAGGGCAGTTCTTAAAATTTTGACTTGAGGAACCAGCTGGTTATTGATGCTGCGGATTCAGATGGAAAACCAAAGGATTTGCAGTTGAGTAATATTTGACTTCATTTTCAGCTATGTTAAATTTGAGGTGTCTATTAGGCAATCCAAATGTAAATGTGAAGAAGATGGATGGTAAAACTCCTGGAATAAGCTGGGAGTGGTGATGCATGCCCTTAATCTCAGTATTCCTGGAGGCAGAGGCAGACATCTGTTAGTTTGAACCTAGCCTGGTCTCAAAAACACTAAAAATAAACAGATAAAAAGATTTCTGGAGCAAAGTTAAGGCTAAACATAAAGACCTGAGTGTCCTCAGCGAGGGGTAATAAAGGTAAATGAGTGCTCAAGACTCGTACCTGAGTATTGCATTCAGAGTTCATGTCAGTGTCTGAGACTCAGAACAAGTCAAAGAAAGAAGAAATACAGTGAGGGTTGGAAAAGAGTGCAGCAAACTGTACATGGAACTAATAAACCTCATCCTCGAGAGTGTCGTTAACAGAGGAAAGGGGAAAGCAACTGAAAGGTTGTTTAGTCTGGGGATAGGACCGGGTGACAGAGCACTTGCCTAGCATGTGTGAATGTATGAGATGTTGAGTTCAGTCCCCAGCATAATAAAATAGATTCCCACTAGGAGACATAATTAGAGAATCAGATTGGGGATGTAGCTCAGTTAGTAGAACGCTTGTGTAGAGTCTTGGAATCGGACCCTAGCCCAACATAAACTGGTGGAGATGGAGGATGGAGGATCAGAAGTTTGAGGTCATCCTCAGCGCCATAGTGCATTCAGGACCAACTGGATACATGAGACCCTGTCCAAAAATAAAAGGTAAAGAGGGAGTGTCTGGAGAGGTGTCTCAGTGGTTAAGAGCACATATTGCTGTTGCAGAGGACCTGAATTCAGTTCTCATCATCCACTTAGCTCACATATACCAGTAACTCTTCAGGGGCTCCTTCCAGGGCACCTGTACTCCATGCACACATGCATGCACACACAATTTAATGAAAAAAAATCTGGGTACAGTGGATGAAAATCCATAATCCCAACACTCAGGAGGCAGAGACTGAAGGATCTTTGGAAGTCAAAGCCAGCCTGGTCTACATAGTGACTTTTAAGCCAGCCAGACTACATAATGAATCTGTGTCTTTGAAAGACATGCTGAGGCCTGGGGAGATGTCTCAAGTGTTAAGAGCTGCTTCTTAGAGGACCAGCACCCACACAGCTCATAACTGTAAGTCTGTTTCCAGGGGATCCAACATCCTCACACAGACATACGTGCAGCCAAAACACCAGTGCACATGAAATAAAGAAAGAAATGATTTTGAAAGAAAGAGAAACATGAGAAAAATCTCTGGATACAGAGGACAAAGAAAATCATAAAACTTTACAGATTAAAAAATAGACTATGTAAAAATAAATATCTTAGATATAAAGCAAAGAACAATCAGACTGCAACCCACAGAACCAGGGAGGCTACATAGCAGGGGGGACCCAGGATGACTGTGGCTTATAATAAGTTTTGCTTTACTCAATTACTGGGCAAGCCTCAATGAAACATTTCACTATTAGGATAAGAATTTATACTGTATCAAGCTGACAATAGGAAAAATAAATAAATATTTTTTTTAAAAAATCTAAAGTAAGTATCTAAAATGACATTTTTTCTTATGATGCTAGAAATTTGATGGCAATGATTAATTTATTAAGAATTTTGAGGGAAAAGTATTTACAACCTGGAATTCTAAATTGAGGGAAACTATCAATTAAGGTTTCTGGTTGGCTAGACATTTAGTATCTCAAAGTTTTCATTATTCTTATGTGCAGAAAGTTTCTAGATGTTTACCCCAACGAGAGGAAAGTTAAGAAACAGGAAAGCATGTGATCTAGAAGACAGTAGACTCAACCAAAAGGAGGAGTAAAGGAGATGCCTCCAATGATAGTGAAGGGAGGGGCTTGCAGGCTCACACTGCACACTTGGTGTGGAGACCCCGAGACATTACAGCAGAGCAGATAACCGCTGGGACAGCTTCCTGGGAAGAGGAGGTTAATGGAAAACTTGAGGAGATTTTGACTGTTGGGGAATGAGGTAATTTGTGTTGAATACCCAGAAAACAAAGCAGAGGAGAACAGTTGGCTGGTCGTGCACACCTATCATTCCAACAGTGAGATAAGCCTCACTGCAATGCTTAAATTGAATAGTGCTGGCTGTTAGCTTCATGACTCTTCCTTGTATCGTTTTTACATGTTTGAAAAATATTTCTTCCGGGGCTGGAGAGATGGCTCAGCGGTTAAGAGCACTGACTGCGCTTCCAGAGGTCCTGAGTTCAATTCCCAGCAACCACATGGTGGCTCACAACCATCTGTAATGAGATCTGGTGCCCTCTTCTGGCCTGCAGGAATACATGCAGGCAGAACACTGCATACATAATAAATAAATAAATCTTTAAAAAAAAGAAAAAAGAAAAATATTTCTTCCTTTAATCCCAGCACTCATGAAGCAGAAGCAGGTGGATCTCTTTGAGTTCAAGGTCAGCCGGGTCTATGGAACAAGTTCCAGGACAGCCAAGGATACACAGAGAAACTGTCAAAAAAAAAAAAAAGATAAGGAAATGAGATCCTATCCAGAAGGACTGAAAATTAAATGAATAGAGATGAGAGAAAAACACTGGAGGGCTGAGAGCAGAACTTGGTGCAGTGCTTGCCTGGTGTCCATGCAGCAGTAGTTCTCATCCACAGCACTGAGTAAATGTGGTCCACACCTGTAAGGCCTGGATCACGACTCTGGAGGAGGAAGCAGGAGAAAGGATCAAGAATTCAAGGTCATCCTTAGCTACATAGTTAGTTTAAGGCCAGCCTGGTCTAAGACCCCCATCTCAAAACAAAAAATGTGGAAATTTTAAAATACCACATACATAGTGGAAATGTTTGGTTATTAGGTGGTTTTGCCTTTGTCTTCTCCTGTTTGGGAGTTGGGGATAGAGCTCAGGGTCTTGTGTCACTGCAGGGTTTGGATGGGAATGGTCCCTGCAGGTAGTCAGTTTGAACGCTTGGTTGAACTGATAAGGGT
>CABHPH010112536.1:0-21882 GCA_902168325.1 Peromyscus nudipes
AAGGACCATTCCATGAGATGGACCCCATTTCCAACACTGGCCAGTAGTGACACTAGATAAGTCACAGACAGAGGGGAAAACCAAATACTATTATTCTTCTATAATAACAACAATTTAAGAGCTCCTAGATGACATTCTGTTACACCCAGAGATCAGTGTCTGGCTCAGCTACTATCAGAGAAGCTTCCTCTTGCAGGAGATGGGAACAAATACAGAGGCTCACAACTGGACAGTGTGCAAAGAGACTTTGGTATTGCCATAAAACACCTTTCCTCGGGGCTCAGGATACACAGCAGAAGAGGAGGCAGAAAGATTTTTAAGAGCCAATGTCACTACACCTGGCATTTTCCAGTGTGGCTTTGAACTTACAGAGATCTGGATGGATCTCTGCCTCCAGAAGGCTAGGATAAAAGGCGTGTGCTACCACTGCCTAAACCTATGTTTAATATAGTGGCTGTTCTGTTCTCTGACCCCAAGATAAATTTGTTAGGGAGCACAATATATTGGGGGACACAGTATCACCACACAGAACTATGATATAACCCAGCCAACCTTTCCTGGTATATACCTTAAAGACTCTCAGTCCTACCATGGAGATACTTCATCATCATCATGTTATAATATTTTGCTTTAAGAGAATTCCTGTATTTCTTAAAAGTGATACTAATTTATAAAGTGGTTGAAATGTGTTAAAAAGTGGTATAAAATGATGCTCAGAGCAATTTCATTATTTATATCAAGAGGCTATCTTAGATTGCTATTGAATCCAAGATATGCAAACAGAAGTCATGAAGTTGTATGTGCTTTGGGAAATATGATTTATTTATTTATTTATTTTCTTTATTTTTCCCCTTTTATGGAAAATAAATTCTTTTTTTTCATGCAATATATCCTGATTACAGTTTCCCCTCTTGCCACGCCTACAACGGTGTCGCCTGAGTGACAAATGCCTTGAATGAGGTGGTTACGTGGGAAAGGGGGGTTCGCGGCCCTCGGGTCTATGCCCCCAGCGACCCCTTATCGATCAGCCCAAATCATGGTGCCAGGCTACACGGAACCACGAAAATCTGCTTACAGAGGCTGGCTGGCACTCTGCCTTTTTTTCTCTTTGCAGCCGTGACTATTGCTGTTTCCTCGTGTATTGATTTCAGGAAGTTAGCTCTCAATATTCCTGATGTGCCCCATAAAAGAGGGTCCTAGAAGTTTGGGGGAATTTATGAATGATTTAGAGCAGAAAAGAACTTATGACTCAGAGGGACAAAGATTTTAGCGAAGAGAGAATGAAAGTAAAAGTCCAGGAACTCATAAGCAGTCCACACACACGTAGCCAACAACAGCTACAAGGAGGCAGTTACAGAAATCAGTCCTTCCTACAAAAATTATTCAGGGACAAATAGAGTCTCTCATCAAGGGTCGGTGGTGGCAACCCTCTAACTTTAATCCTAGATATAATAATTATTTGGAGCCATTGCCCTTTAAGGGAGCTTATGATAAACATGGGAACCGGTGGGTGAATCATAATAGTATGAAAACAGAATGGCATAAGTTACAGTTCATGGAAAGATTAGCTAGGTCCCAACCCCCCTGGTGCCTTTTCACCCACAAGCAAAGGTTAAATATTTTCACACAAATGAAACCATGGTTAGAACGATGGTGGAAAGGGTTTAATTTTGATACAAAACAAAGGTCTAATAATTGTGTAGAAGAAAAACTTCAGCTAGGGCCGTAATAGTCTCTGTCTGGATGAGAAACCACAAAAGAGGAAATAGAGTCTGTACTCATGAGGTCTGTTAATCATTCTGAGAAAATTGTGTCACTACATTGTTGATTCTATGTTTAACACCCTACTGGCCAATTGCCATGCTTCCTCAAATGACTGCATAAAATTCACTGCTTGGTCTGAGTAAAATTGCAGCAGTTTCACAGCATACTCTGGTGTCTGTGTCTGTCTGTCATCGCCGAATCCCACTTATCCTGAGTACCTTCACCCCGTTCTCCCTCGGTCTGGTGGCCCTACTGAGACCCAGTCCGCAGCACCCTCTCTCTCATCCTCCCAGTTCCTCCCCTGTTTCTCTCTCATCTGGATTCATTCCCTTTCTTTCCCTCATTAGAAAAGAACAGGTTTCTTAGAGATAACAAGTGAACATTACAAAATAAAATATAATAGGATAAAACAAAAGCCATCATATTAAAATTGGACAGGGAAAACCAACAGAAGTCACAAGAATCATAATCCCACACATTCACAGACTCAGGAGTTCCATAAAAACATTAAACTGAAAGCTGTAATATGTTTGTGGTGCAGACCGGTGTGTGCCCTGTGCTTGCTACTTCAGTCTTTGTGAGTTCATCTGAGCCTGGCTAAGCTGACTGAGAGGGCTTTGTTTTTCTGGTGTCCTCCATCCTCTCTGGTTCTTACACTATTTGCACCTCCTCTTTCTACCGAGCTTCCGGACCTCTGACAGAAGGAATTTGTTGGAGTTATCCCATTTAGAGATTTATCAATGTGTGTTCCAAGGTCTTTCTCTCTCTGCATGTTAGGCTGTTGGTCTCTGCATTTGTTCTCATCTACTGCAGGAGGAAGCTTCTCTGACGATGCCTGAATAAGAAAGCACTGATCCATGAGTATAGCAGAATATCAGAATGTCATTAAGTAGTCCTTATCTCTATTTTTTTTCAGACCTCTAGTATTTGGTTTTACCGTAGGTCTCTGGGTTATCTAGGGAAGATGTATGATATTTTATATTTATTTATTTTAGGTTCTATAACTGGAACAATTTTTATTTTAGTTTAATATATAGTTACAAGACTATATCATCTTTATTTTTATTCTTGGAACCACATAAGTTCCAAAATTCTTTACAACATACTGACATTTAAAATTTCAGAAGGTTACTCTATAATCTTAGCTAAACTGAATTATTGATTTCTGGATTAACTTATTTTCAATGCCTCTTAATCTTTTAATTGTGCTATTTACTTTTACAGACTCATACAGAGAGTAATTTTGCATGATCCACTGGGGAAAATTGTTGTTCTTGGCTGATTTGCCTGACTCAATTACATGCATATTGCTTGTAATTATTTTTTAACATGTGTCAAAGATTTTTATCTAACTCATTCATTAATGAGGATATCAATGGGATGAGGAAAGTATTCTCTAGAACGTTTTGAAGAACTTAGCTTGTTTGGTGCTTTCCTTTAACAGATTTACACTTCTAGATATAAGACTGGTTTGTTTTTTAGGGCAAAAGTCTTAAGTTCCAGGGTCATCTTTGCTGTTAGAACTCATTTACATGGTAGCAAAGGTGTAACATTCCTAACTCTCAGAGTCTCAACTTTCCTCAGCCAGCAGCACAGACCCAAGTATAGCAATACTAGCTTGCTAAAGGAAATGATCATCTTTCCCTGGTCCTGCTGAATTAAGGTACAGAAGACACTGAGAGGCTTTGTTGTCACATTGTCTGACCGACTTCCACATTGTAGATAAGTTTTTTCTTTTTCTTTTTTTTAAAACCAACTTGAAGCCTGTTTTTTCCTCATATTCATCCTGCTGGTAGCGTCTCTCCATGGCATTTGGATCAACTTTGTTTAAGGTGATTTTACTGGCTGGTTTTGTGTCAACTTGATACAAGCTATCATCATCAGAAAAGAAGTGGGCCTCTGTTGAGGAAATGCCTCCGTGAGGTCCAGTTATAAAGTATTTTATCAACTAGTGATCCATGGAGGAGGGCCTAGCTCATTGTTGGTGGTGCCATCTCTGGGCTGGTAGTCCTGGGTTCTATAAGAAAGCAGACTGAGCAAGCCATGTGAGCAAGCCATGTGAGCAAGCCAGTAAACAGCACCCCTTCATGGCTTCTGTACCAGCTCCTGCCTCCAGTTTCCTGTCCTTTTTGAGTTTGCATTCTGATTTCCTTCAGTAATTAACAGTGCTATGGAAGTGTAAGCCAAATAAACCCTTTTCTCCCCAACTTGCTTTTTGGTCACGGTGTTTTGTCACAGCAATAGAAACCTTAACTAAGACAGTTATGAGAGGAATCCAGAGCTATGACGATGATGTTGGGTGATGTTACAAGGAGATAGAAGTAGTTCAAGCTCGTTGCCTTGGCAAACAGTTATGGTGAGAAGCTGCACCATCTATACACAGTGTCATTAATGGCATCTTTATTTTCTTTATTCAAAGTGATGGGTCAGTTTCTAAGTCTATAGAGAACAGATAAAAAGAGGCAGAAATGAACTCACATCACCAGGGAGGCTACCTGGAAAACAGGACCCCAAGAAAGACATGGGGGATCGCCCAATGACGGAGAAATCGATGAGATCTTCATGAACAGCCTGGTCATAAGTGGGGGAAATGAAGGACGAGGGTCAAGGGAAAGAGAGTTTGGGGGAGCGGGAGACCCCAGCTGGATCAACAACAGAGAGGGAGAACAAGGAATAGGAGACCATGATAAATGAAGACCACACGAGAATAGGAAGAAGTAAAGTACTAGAGAGGCCCACAGAAATCTACAAAGATACCCCCACAATAGACTGCTGGCAATGGTCGAGAGAAAGCCCAAACTGACCCACTCTGGTGATGGGATGGCCAAATGCCCTAATTGTCATGCTAGAAACCCCATCCAATGACTGAGGGATCTGGAAGAAGAGATCCATGGCTAGGCCCCGGGCGGAGCTCCAGGAGTCAAATTAGCGAGAAACAGGAGGGTCTATATGAACGAGAATTGTTGAGACCAAGGTTGGATAAAGCACAGGGACAAATAGCCAAATGAATGGAAACACATGAACTATGAACCAATGGCTGAGGGGCCCCCAACTGGATCAGGCCCTCTGAATGGGTGAGACAGTTGATTGGCTTGAACTGTTTGGGAGGCATCCAGGCAGTGGGACCAGGTCCTGTGCTCATTGCATGAGTTGGCTGTTTGAAACCTGGGGCTTATGCAGGGTCGCTTGGCTCGGTCTGGGAGGAGGGGACTGGCCCTGCCTGGACTGAGTCTACCAGGTTGATCTCAGTCCTGGGGGAGGCTTTGCCCTGGAGGAGGTGGGAATGGGGGGTGGGCTGGGGGAGAAGGGGAGGGGGGGGGGAGGGGGGAGAACAAGGGAGTCCGTGGCTGATATGTAGAACTGAATGGTATTGTAAAATAAAATAAAATAAATAAAATAAAATAAGAGGCAGAAATGAAAAGTCATACAGTTAGAAGAAAGAAGACCAACTAAGCCTAACTAAGAGAATGCAGCACAGTATGCATAGGGTACCAAGAACATGCATGGGACAGTTCTCATGCCCTGAGGCACGAGAAAGGGGGTGTTCTGGGCCTAATCTGGCAACATAAAAAGTCTCTGTTTCTCGTTGTTTGTCATTATATAAGAAAACTTACTTCAAATATAAATATGGTGCCATTGGTTTTTGGATAAGATTTATCCTTATTCATTCTTTCACAATGTGTTTATATAAACTAAAATTTGTCTCTGTAGTTTATCCGTGATGCCTGTGAAAGGCTGGGAGCTATAACAAATGAATTCTGATTTTTGACTTAATAATTCAATAATTCATATCACCTCACATTCAATTATCAAAAGTAAGAGCAAATCCATGTGCTCTAGAAGCAAAGTTGTGATGTATAGTAGCCAAGAAGCTAGGGCTATTTCTGAAATCCTCAATTATGTGATACTATGCAGCTGCCACAAAGTGATAATAGCTGTTTTTATGAGCCTATGTCCTTGTCAAAGATGCTGACCAGCTCTGTGCAGTATTGTTGTTAATCCACTTCTCTCAGAAGCTTTGAGACGGCCCATATCAATAATGACTTTTGACAAACTCTGTAAAGTAGAAATGAAAGAGTGGTAAATACTTTATGTGGTGGGATCAGTAACAACACCTCTGCAGCCAAAGTCCCAGCATGCAACACTGGAGATACTTTGGAGCAAGCATGAGGTGCTCACTGGCTTTGATGATTAGGAAAATATAAACAAGAGTGGAATGGATGTTGATAGACTGGCACATATGACAATTCACTCCTGTAATTGTTACCAGATATTTTTTCCTCAGGAATTGCTTCTGAGATGACACACAGAAATGAGATCATTTTAACTCATCTTAGGAAGGTACAGCTGAGCTTTATAGAGCACTAGAATTCAGTGAAGAATATAATAATCTCTTGGACTTCAATAGTCTCCAAAATTAAAGATAAATTTTCCTCCTCTCTAAAGTTAAACAATTTTAATTCCCATAGTCCTTATTTTATAGAAATAGAAGTTTTATGTTAGAAATAGAGAAGAGCTTGCTGTTTTATTAATAAAAAAGAAAACAAAAGAAATTCTATCAATGATTAGTTCCTAAAATAAGATGTTTTCATCTTGAGATAAAGTGGATCATTTATTATTAGGTTAATCACAGTTAAAAACACAATTACTGCATTTGTTGGATACCCAGAAGAGTCTCCTGAATTCTGTGGCTTGAACAATATCAAGCTGCTTAAGGGTTCCTTATTGCATGTTCTAATGTCTCTTGTTTTTTCCATGGCAACATATTTGCATTTGAAGTGAGGCTTTTTACAGTTTGCTTATTGCTGGGTTAGACCCAGAATTCTCCTTTCTCCTGCCTCATGGAATGGTCTCATTTGAAAAATATAATAAATCTACAATCCAGTCTTCATGCAAAACTGAAAACAGTAGAAAAATCACACTGAGTTCTTCCTGATCTTCTCCCCAGTCACTGCATTGATGCACTGAAAGATGCAATAGATAGAAAACTCTGAATTAACTAGTACACTCAATATTGATAAAGGCTTCACCTATAGCAATAAAGAAAAAAGAAAAATGTTGGAATAATGATTTTAAAACAATTCTGTTTATCATGTATTTTTCCTTTGAAAGTAAAAGTTCCTAGATGTCATTTTAAGCAGATATGTTGTTAGAGTTTTCCTGCCTTGCCCACAGTCAGGACAAATCTTTGTCACCCGCCAGTCCCACAGCCGCTCAGACCCAACCAAGTAAACACAGAGACTTATATTGCTTACAAACTGTATGGCCGTGGCAGGCTTCTTGCTAACTGTCCTTATATCTTAAATTAATCCATTTCTATAAATCTATACCTTGCCACGTGGCTCGTGGCTTAGCAGCGTCTTTACATGCTGCTTGTCCTGGCCGTGGCTGGCAGTGTCTCCTTCCACCTTCCTGTTTTTTCTTTTCCTCCTCTCTGTTAGTCCCGCCTATACTTCCTGTCTAGCCACTGGCCAATCAGTGTTTTATTTATTGACCAATCAGAGCAACACATTTGCCATACAGAACATCCCACAGCACAGATAGACTCAGATGATCTTTTCAAAGGATGGTCATGGCTTCCAGGCCAGTGACTGGGAATGGCATGTTCTATAATGGAACAGCTCAGGGTTCATTTCCTTTATCCAAACAATACATCTTGTGAGCAAGCTTTTTCTCTCCTAGTATCCTTGTATCCCATGAATTGAAGCAGTGATTTAGGTTGAAATTCTTTTCCTAGAAATGGTATTTTACAGATAATTCTGAGAAATCCAAGCCCCTAGGTCAGGTAGATTCCTGTGGTTTCCTTGGATAATTGGATTTAGTCTTCAAAAATGATGACATTAGCCAATCTCACAGAAGCTCAATAGATGTCCTGCTATGATGGTGGCTTTTATTTTTTTTTCAAGAAAAAAATAATTTAGATAAATATTGTCTCTTTGTTAATTGAGTCAACACAACAAAAGAATAACATCCACACATCTTTCCCTGTGTCAAAAACTTTTAATGCCTCTAAATCTAAATACTTTTGATAATCAGCATTGCAGCAAGAGGTCACAAGACTCCTGAGCATCTCAAGCAGTGAGGAAGCCAATGTCTTGTCTTCATGTCTGTAGTTCTGTTGTCTCTGGGCAAACTGAATGTTGGTTACAGCTTGTGTACTCATCTAATGACCCACATTTCTATAAATGGTGACATTAATCAGTCATTTAAATGCAAAACACTACTTAAATGCTCATGCATTAGGGCTGTAATAGTGACAGTGCAGAATCTCTTGAAGTAGAAATTTCAATTTTAATATATTTTAGCAATTTAACAAAACATACAGAAAGGCATTGTTTTAGAATGGAAGAAAAAATGTGTCAGTAGATGATAAATTCCTTTTGTTCTTTACTGCCAAGAAACTTATAATTCTTCTACAAATAAATTATTACATTTAGAGTTGGATTATTTTGACAAATCTTGCATTTTAATATTTTCAGAGTCAATCATATAAGCATATTTTCCTACTTTGGTTTTTAATTGTAGGAGTTACATTTCCATCATTGAGAAATGACTTACTGCTTTTTTATAAGGATAACAAATTGCTTGAGACTAATTAATTTACAAGGATTGGGTATTTATTTCATACACTTATGGAGGGTGGAAAGTCCAAGTGGGTAGTGCCAACAACTGTCAAGGATCTCTTGATGTATAGTAGCATGGCTGAGAGAGTCCTGTGTCCTTGAAGTCTCCACTACGCCAAAGCAGGCTCTCTCCAGCAACACCAGATTGAATCCACTCATGAATAAGGTACTCTTTGGACTTCATGATCTTATGCACTTCCCTTCCCTTCATTGAGTTACAGTGTGATGGGAGCTATAAACCTAAGTGACCCTTGATGCACATGCTGCCATATTTGGGCTTCTCTCCTCTTTTCTTAGATCTAGGCCTTGCTTAAGTCTCCATAGCACCAGAACCTCTTCTCGCAAATACCAGAACCTCTTCTCAGATATCAGGTGAATGAGCTACAGTTAAGCAATTAGGCAGTTAGACAAGAGTAGATAGATAACCCCCAGAGCAAAATTCCCTGCTGGCTGAACAGCCCATAATTAAGTCTCTTCCTGCTTGCAACCCCCTTTGCCTACCTATATATGCCTTGAGAGAAAAATAAGATTTTGGAGCTTGATAAGACATACTGTCTTGTTCTCATTCTTTGTGTCTCTTGTCCCTCTCATTCACTGGCCCTCCCTTTAAGTCCCCTTTGAGGACCCTGCTGGCTGGGGCAACCATGGAAATTAAATCTGAGCATAGAGGTTTGGAGTAAAATTTCAAACACAATTGGGAAGCAAAGAGAAATAAACAGTTAATGGGTGCATCTGTCTTTATCAATATAAAAGTCCAGGAAATATTCAGGAAGTTTTCCATCTGCTCTATATAACAGTTAGACATTTTTCAGTGCCTTTCCTTTTTGAATCATTATGTTTCTTTTCAATATTTTGTAGTTTTCTGAGGTACAGGAAGTTGAATTAAGTTACTGGTGCAGACTAATTTAAAAATATTCTCAGACTTAACACCTATGACTAAGATGGTATGGTTTTCAATTTGTGTTACTTTCAATTTCCCACTAAGTTTCTAATTTCAGTGATGATCAGATGATAAAAGAGTGGAAGACAGTATCTGTAAACATATGTGATACTGTAGATTTTGCTCAATATCACACTGACATATCAAAAACAAATAAGAAAAGCAAGCCTTCAGAAGTCGGGATCTTCCCAATTGTACACTGTGTAGAAAGATATTTATAAAATAAACTATTTTCTAGATTGAATATATGATGTATCAAAGATTTTAAACCCAAAATCATACATTTAAATATTTACATAAAATGCTATAAGATCCTAAAACATTACACAAAATCAAACTATGTATTAGAGTTGTTATTAGGAATGCATAGTGATGGAGAGTAAGTTCCAACATAAGCAAGTAAATTCACATAAAACTCAAGTACTGAAAAAAAAAAAACTACCATGAGGAAAGAGGAGAATGAAATACAACATGAGATTTAAGGAACCTCATTAAGGAAACATGACTTTAATTAAGTACTGAACTATGGGCAGAGAACAGCTGCACAATGATTTGGGAGATTACCAATACAGAGGCTTTGGGGCCAGCAGTTTGGCTCTTCCAGGAAAGACACTAACTATGGAACTCACATAAAGGTGGAAAGGGAGAAACAAATCCATAAAGTTGTTTTATGGCTTCCATATATGAGCCCATGTGTGTCCGCAACTCCAATTATCACCACCATCACCATCATCATCACCATTATCATCATAAGTCTGTTTACATGACAGAAAATTTGAAATGACCAGTAGTAAAAGAAAGGAACATGGAGGAAGAATGAGCCAATAATTGCAGGGTTGAACTAATGCAGGTCAAGGAGAGCTCAGAGAATGGATAGGTACCCATACCTTTGACTGAAGGAAACAATTGGAGATTTAGACAAATCAAAACTATGAAGTCATTTATATAAATTTTTGGGTGAAAGACATACTGTCTTAAGGTAAAGAAAAAAACCAGGAAAATGCTTATTGTTATCTCTGGACTTGAGACTTTGGCAGACAGACATTAAGATACATCAAGTGAAAATTCTGGAAGGAAGTCAGGTTTGGGAAAGAGATAAAGCTGAAGAACATGTACATGAAACTGCATGAGATGACAGAAAAATGAAGAATTAAGGATGCTTCTTTTATCTCTATGGATATGTATTTCCTTAATTTGGGAAACCTGTTCTTTTATGATCCTGTTGAAGATCTGGTCTATGGAGTTGACTTGAGAGATAGTCAGGATTTTTGTCTGACCAAATAGATAAATTGTACTAAATAGGTTGAAATAGTGAAAGATGGGACTTGATGGAACATGTGATTCTGGGGTGGACACTAAGTTGGGTATGTCTCAGGGACAAAGTCTCTGAAGCTCAGGGATATGGATATATGAGAGCCATTGATGTTCTTGCTGCCCTTTCTCACATAGAGGAAGCACATGTAAGTATTGTAGCTTTCATTAGAACTCTTCAATTATTGTATCAAAATGTCTGAAGAAGGCTAATTTTATTAAGCAAAGACTGTTATGTTAGCTCACAATTCTAGTGTCTAATGATCTGTTGGGAATGCGTGGCCTAGTTTAGACTAGTATATGAATGCTTGTCCAATGGTCCCCATGAGGCAAAGCCCATGAGGACAGTCTCACTCAGCAAGGACCAAGCGACTTTGGGAAAGCACAGAATACTGCTGAGACCATGCAGCCTGAATGCTCTTGTAGGCAGATTTTTCTTTGGGCTGCCAGCTCACAAAAAAATGACATGGAGACTTATTATTAATTATTAAAGCTCAGCCTTAGCTTAGGCTTGTTTTTAACTAGTTCTTTAACTTAAATTAACCCATTTATATTAATCTACATGCAGTTGCATGGCTCATGGCTTTTACTTCTCCTTGCATGTCTTGCTTCCTCTATGTCTGGCTGGTGACTTCCCCTTTCTAATTCCTAGAGTTCTTTATCCCCAGAAGTCCCACCTAACCTCTTCCTGCCTAGCTGATGGTCTGTTAGCTTTTTATTAAACCAATCACAGTAACTTACCTTCACACAGTGTAAAGGAATATTCCAAGACATGCTCTCTCTTCTCTCTCTCATAATATTGATTCTCATAATATGTCTCTCGTAATAAAGATTCTATTTGCAATTTTAGTATTGTTTTGTCAGTCATGCATGGAACAGATGATATCATCCCTGGAAACCCATTTTTTTTCTCAAATACTTTCCCTTAAAATTCGTTGGGAGCTAATGCCTCTCATATTTCTTGTCTGGGGATCCCAGGTGTTATTTTAGACCCTAGGGACTGTTCTGACTCAGGACTGACAGTATCAAAGGCAGATCATCCCTATTTCTGTAAATATGTTTTGAACAAGATTGTTGTTCTTGAAAATGTGTGTCTATGTCAATCACCTTTTAGTTTTTTTTTTTAAAAAAATGGAATGTACATGGCTCAATATTTGACCAAGCTAAAAAAATGATAAGTATTGTTTTTGGTTTAAAGAAGTTTTGATATAAAAGTTGGGAGAAAACATTTTTGACATTTGTTTTTGCTGAAGGTTAACATTGGAGGATGTGAAAAACTTGTTTGTTAGTAGGGGAAAACATGCTTATTTTGATGTATAAATCAAGACATCTGGAGCTTTTGGGGCTGGGCACTTGTATGAAACTTATCTGGTGTTTGGACAGTTCATTTCTTTGAGATGATACCCTTCCCCATCTCAGGACCTGAACCCAGGCTGTGGTGGGATGACAGCAATGATCTTTCTGTTTGCATGACCTTACATCATATTAAATGAGACCACAATGGTGAGAACATGGGTTTGAAGATCTCGACTGATAGATAAGAATGCAAGCATTGTGATAACCTGTTGGTGTGCTCTTCTCTGGGAAAGACTATTAATTCTGCTCTCAGCATTCCTTAATTGCTTACAGTTGTGTAGGATTGAATGAGCCTTATAAGCTTTCCCTCTTCCACATTACCTATCTATTCATGTCTTCCTTGTTTTGATTATGCTTACTGGTGACATTTTTTGGGTGTAGCTTCTGATTTTAATAGGAGATACAATTT
The DNA here is from genome assembly GCA_902168325.1 of Peromyscus nudipes. Classification (NCBI taxonomy): domain Eukaryota; kingdom Metazoa; phylum Chordata; class Mammalia; order Rodentia; family Cricetidae; genus Peromyscus; species Peromyscus nudipes. Next base: position 12,404 of record CABHPH010112536.1, read on the forward strand.
CACAGCAAAATCCCTGGTCTTCTGTTTCCTACAATCTTTCCATCTTAGTCTTTCTATGATGTTCTCTAAGCCTTAGGTGCAAGAGTTTCTTTGTAGATATATTCATTGTGACTGGGCTCCATAACTTTCCATTTTGATTGGTATGGTTTGCTGTAATGGTCTTCATCTGTAGCAAAGGGAAATTTCCTTGATGAATGGTGAGGACTACACTCATCAATGGAAATAAGGACAAATATTTATAATGTAGTTAGGATTACACTAATTTAGGGGCAATTGTATCTTCTCCAAAGTCCATGACTTCACTCGTCCTGGGTAGTTTCTGATACCACGAATAATTTCCATCTTGTTGAGTGGGTCAGAAGTCCAGTTAGAGAGCTGTTGGTTCCTGCCAACAGTGGCACCTTTAGAGTTATTGTACCATGATGGTCATTGTTGTGGTTCATGTGTATCATAACTTGGTAGACCTGTTGGTTGCTTTCATCTTTTGTAAGCTTGTACGGTAACATATGGTACTCTGAAAACTAGTCCTTAGGGAGGGGGCTTTCAGGTTAGTTCTAGCTCAGAGAAATACCCTATTTCTAAAGTGCATGGTGTCTTCAGCAACAGGGACTTGCCTTCTACCTCTGGATGGTAACCATGACCAATAATTCAAAAGAGGACTTCTCATGCCTGGTGTGTGTGGTTTTGTTAGACAGTTTTGGCTATTGGAGGAGGTATTGTCAATCCAGATGAGAAAATTTCATTTAAACTCTCTCTCTCTCTCTCTCTCTCTCTCTCTCTCTCTCTCTCTCTCTCTCTCTCTCACACACACACACACACACACACACATACACACATTCACACACACACAGAGTGTGAATGTGTGTGTATATTTATGCATAGACTTACATGTGTTATAGGTATTTTTAGGTAGATAGTTAATATAGTTAATAGTATGATTTTTTATGACCTTCAGATATCCTTACTCTATTATATCCTCCTCCCTTCTCTATATAAATATCTGTCTATATTTATCTCCCATTTTCTCATTTACCCCTTGAAATCACTTGTCCCCACAATTCCTGTCTTTATTTAAGTCTGTATGTCATTAGCAGAGAAGGCAAGGTATTCATGATTGAGTTTTATACTTGTAATCTGAGACAGTTATATCCACATCTAGTTCAGTGTCATGAGTAGTGTTTCAGAGCAAACCCTCAATTTCTTGAAATCTTTGAGACAAAACTGGACTTTCACTGTGGGTTTTCTTTAGCAAGCATATTACTCACTGACAGAAAATGAAGACAAGTAATTTTACTAAGTTATTAAAATTTAAGGTTTAGCTAAACACATTGTGCAGACGTAGGCCACAAAATATAAGCTAAAAATCATTGCATTTTGAAATTTAGGGAGGTTTAAAGAATCAAATGTTTTATCTTCCTTGGAATATTTTGAATATTACTGAGTTTATAGAATGAAGTAAAAGTTCTCATTATTCTTTTGACAAAATTACTGGTGCTATGACTGAGTCATTGTTTTCTGTGATAACCCAACACCTTTCCAAGTTGTCAGTAGAGTATGTCAAAAATATTTAAACCATCTGTGATGAGCGACATGAAAACTACTCCTATTTTTTTTTATTCTAGGGCAATTAATAAATATAAATCCTGTTTTCTGAGATATGATAAAACTGGTGCCCTTCTGAGTTATAATAGTGAATTCATTTTTAGTAAATGAAGATTGAATTTTGTACATCAGTAAGTGAATGTTATTATTACTAATTCCTACAGTGGATAAGCTTAAGTTAACTTTGATATGGGGAGACATAAAAGACATTTTTAGCCTTCATTGAACTTTAGGCTCATTGAAGGTTTTGGTTGATAGGGCACACAGTAACAGGGATATTCTTTGATTTCCACTTACCTGTCTCTTTTGTGATCTGTATAGTCAATATCCATGTAATTAAAAAAGATTAGTAACACTTAGTTTTGGCAAATATTAAAGCATAAAATAAGAGTGAAGTTAATGATGAACTTCTAAACATCAACATTACGGCTAACAACCTTTCAAATGATGCTAATAGCTAGTCATGTGGGAAAATTCTGACAGAAATCTTAGGCCTGAAGTGTTTGCCTGGCTCAAATGGGACGTAGTCAACACAAAAAAGGAAGCTTTGTGGCCATGGACAAAAATACAAGAAGTATCAAGGGAAATACACTTGCTGATCTTCAAATTCTGTAGTGATTCTGGTCTGTGTGTTTTCCCTTCATATGGATAAAATGTTATCAAAACCAAATTGAAAACATTCAGCTTTCATCATGCATAAAAAACATGTTTTAACACATGTTAGTGTGTTAAAAGCAAGATAATGCAGATATCACAGAATCCTAGACAAGGAACCGCTTACTCGGGTTTAGTTAAACAAGCTCTGCTGGCACCAAAGATGTACATACCTACCTTGTTCACAACTTAAATTATTAGCTAAATGAGCTAATTTAGTAGTTTTAGAGCCTTGCAGAGAGAAGTGTACCTTGTAGAAGAGGGATTGCTTCCAGGACTAGAGAAAAAATATGGACACATGAACAAGGGAAGGTATTTCCCTTAATACGGTGTTCACTCTGTGATTCAAAAGGACTGACATAAAGTTGGCAACATTGAGCTGCAACCCCAGCTCTTAGATGTTTTGTGTGATTTTGTCTAAAACAATGAAGAGAAGAAAACAGTAACACATGACCACAGCAGGCCTGACCCTGTGTAAGATACCACTGAACACATTTGTCTCATGCTCTCAGGTAAACTGTGCCACATGTCATGTGCGCAGTGTCTCAGAGTCCTCTCTGAAGGATACGTTTAATTGTGTGTGGACCAAAGACCAAGATTTAGAGAAGAGAAAGGATCTTAGGGAGAGAAAGACATAAGAAGTAAGGGCAAAGTCCTAGCACTTCCACAGATACTGTATCTCTCTGCATTCTCATAAGAACCACATTTCCTCATCTTGTCAGCATCATCAGACTGTGTCTGAAGTACTCCACACCCAAGTACAGAGACTGTCACGTCTCTGGGGATAAATGTAACATCTTTCCCAAAATTCATAAACTCTCTTCCCATATCCCTTACCTGTTCCTAGAGGAAAAAATAAACAAATTAGCAATTTACACAGTAATGTAGGAGAATGAAACCAGGGGAGAGATTAAAGAAGAATAAATGGTTTTTTAAAATACACTTTTTAAGTCATAGTCAAAGCTCTACAAGGAACACTTTTGGAAGAAACTGAAATCTTGGGAGAACTCAACCAGTGCCTGCTATGTGATGGGCAATTTATTTCACTGAGTGTGGGAACCTTAGATCACACAAACATTGCATTTTTTAAGTTTGTCAGTTTAAGGACAGAATCTAGAATGCATACTCTCTAAGGCTCAAAGTCTGTGTTAAGTGAAGGTAACACTTTTATTATTTCAATTTAATTTTAGTTTTCATTGTAAATTGACAAATTACATAGCCATTTATATTTTAGGATAGACTGTGATGCTTTTCTTGATGATTAAAAAAGCATAATACAGTATCACTAATTGCACATGTGTGAGGGACCTAAATGTGCATACACACACATACACACACACACACACACACACACACACACACACACACACACACACCCTTCATTCTTGCTGTCTGACGGAGGTTTATACTCTAGGGAAATTTTGTCCCCCACCTACACGCTGCACTCTGGTAACACCCTCTCACTCTGCCCCTATGAGGTTTGTTGTTCATACACTATATGTGAATGGTGGCACTCAGCCCTCTGCTTTCTATGCCTGGCTCATTTGACTTTGTGCATAGTGCTCCAAGTCTACCCGTTTTTGCAAGTAATAGAATCTATATATGCTGCCAAATATTGTTACACAGTGCTTATCTATCTATCCATGGGAAGCATTCAGATAAATGTGTGTGTGTGTGTGTGTGTGTGTGTGTGTGTGTGTTAAATTTTTCTCACCCATTCATCTACATGGAAACTTGGGTTGGCCCCATATTATGGCTACCATATTTACTGCTGGAGTGAAGTTAGAGGTGCAGATGTATCTTCCACATTTTGATCTTAAAGTGTTCTGCTCCTGTTACCCTAGCTTTGTGGATTACAACTTAAAATAATGGTAACAATAATGATGATAATAATAACCAACAAGACATATTATATAATATCACCCTTGTTTTGTTTCCTAGTAGTTTTCCAATTCATATCTGAGGTTTATGTCTTTAATCCATTTGAGTTTGCCCCCCCACATATAAATAGTTTCTCACTCCCTGTCTCTCTGTCTCCCTCTGTCTCCCTCTGTCTCCCTCTATCTCTGTCTCTGTCTCTCTGTCTCTCTGTCTCTGTCTCTGTCTCTCTCTCTCTCTCTGTGTGTGTGTGTGTGTGTCTGCCTGTCTGTATGTCTGTCTGTCTGTTGGTCTTCCTTCTTCATGATCTTTCTCACTGGCTGGCCTATTTATCAAAAACACACTGATAGTATCATAAAGCAGTGATTCTTTTTTTTTTGGTTTTTCGAGACAGGGTTTCTCTCTGTAGCACTGCGCCTTTCCTGGAACTTACTTGGTAGCCCAGGCTGGCCTCGAACACACAGAGATCCGCCTGGCTCTGCCTCCCGATTAAAGGCGTGTGCCACCATGGCCCAGCTAAAGCAGTGGTTCTTAACCTGTTGGTCATGACCCACTTTGGGGTCAAATGCCTGTTTCACAGGGGTTACCTAAGACACGTGGAAAACAGATATTTGCATTATGATTCATAAGAGTCACAAGATTACAGGTAGGAAGTAGCAATGAAATAAATTTTAGAGTCGGAGGTTACCACACCATGGGGAACTGTATTAAAATGGTGGCAGCATTAGGAAAGTCAAGAACCACTATCATAAAGAGTTTTTCCTTCATCTATTGCAACTCATGTCCCATCCTTCCAGAAGAACTCTATATGTCACAAAGTTGCCACTCCACTCCTTCCCTTTGCTTCTCCCCTTTACTTCAGAAAACAATTTTTTTTTTGGGTGCAGTGAACTTTATTGATGGTGTTCAAGAGAGTAGGGCTCCCTAAGCCCCTCCTGTTGTTCTGGGGGTCTGGGATGGAAACTGTGAGGGAGATGCTCAGTATCGGGGGCTGAGATGGACAGGAACTGCTCAGCAGCTGAGGGTCTCTCTTGCTGTCCTTGCTGGGGTGGGTGGTCCAGGGTGGGCTTCTTACTCCTTGGAGGCCATGTAGGCCATGAGGTCCACCACCCTGTTGCTGTAGCCAAATTCATTGTCGTACCAGGAAATGAGCTTCACAAAGTTGTCATTGAGAGCAATGCCAGCCCCAGCATCGAAGGTGGAAGAGTGGGGGTCACTGTTGAAGTCGCAAGAGACAACCTGGTCCTCAGTGTAGCCCAGGATGCCCTTTAGTGGGCCCTCCGACGCCTGCTTCACCACCTTCTTGATGTCGTCATACATGGCAGGTTTCTGCAGGCGGCATGTCAGATCCACGACGGACACATTGGGGGTAGGAACACGGAAGGCCATGCTCGTGAGCTTCCCGTTCAGCTCTGGGGTTTCCTGAGACACGATGGTGAAGGTTGGAGTGAACGGATTTGGCCGAATTGGATGCCTGGTTGCCAGGGCTGCCTTCCAGTCTGGCAAAGTTGATATTGTTGCCATCAATGATCCCTTCATTGACCTCAACTACATGGTCTACATGTTCCAGTATGACTCTACCCATGGCAAGTTCAACGGTACAGTCAAGGCTGAGAACGGGAAGCTGGTCATCAACGGGAAGGCCATCACCATCTTCCAGGAGCGAGATCCCGCCAACATCAAGTGGGGTGAGGCTGGTGCTGACTATGTTGTGGAGTCCACTGGTGTCTTCACCACCATGGAGAAGGCTGGGGCCCACTTGAAGGGCGGGGCTAAAAGGGTCATCATCTCCGTCCCTTCTGCTGACGCCCCCATGTTTGTGATGGTTGTCAACCATGAGAAGTACGACAATTCACTCAAGATTATCAGCAATGCTTCCTGCACCACCAACTGCTTAGCCCCCCTGGCCAAGGTCATCCATGACAACTTTGGCATTGTGGAAGGACTCATGACCACAGTCCACGCCATCACCGCCACCCAGAAGACTGTGGATGGCCCCTCTGGGAAGCTGTGGCGTGATGGCCATGGGGCTGCCCAGAACATCATCCCTTCATCCACCGGTGCCGCCAAGGCTGTGGGCAGAAAACAATTTTATTATGTACTGGGAGGTTTTTATGACTCCTACGGGCAGAACTCTAGAACTCAGCACTGATGTTTTCTACTTCTTCAGGTTGAAATAAAAATGTGTTTCTTTAAAAAAAGAAGGACCACTGGAGGTAAATAATCAGTTCCCACAGTAGTAGCAGCAAAAGTCTCAGTGAGCACAGAACTCTGATATATGCTCTGCATCCAAGACTTCCTTTGAATAACCCATGGGCTTTTCTCTCCTTGATCGCTGCATGGAGGTAAAGACCATGCGTTAGAATCCCTCGATCTCTCAGCAGTTGTTTTTTTTCTCAGAAGGATATCTCATTCCCACTGGAACCAGAGAATATACAAGTAAGCCTCCAAGAGACAAAATATATCCACCAAACAAAACGAGAGTTGGCAGAGGGGAAAATGAATTTAAAGAGAAAAGTAAGCCTTCAGATTAAAATAAAGACATTTGCAATGTACCAACTGCAAAGGATAGAGGAAGAAGACAGGCTGACCAGGGACTTCTCTTTCTGGTTTTATGTGCACTCATCTAATGTGGAAACAGTTAACTCATCTGGTTATTAAGATCTGTTCCATAAAGACCCTATATATTGACAGCATAGCACCATTGCAAACAGAATGGCATGTCCCAAACATAAAGGCAGTGTATGGCTGCCTCAGTTTTAAGATTCATTGTTTGAAGTCAATTGACAGATAGCTACCTTATTATTTAATTTTAAATTTCTCCACTGAGATCATCTGTGTTATCTTTTTCAGGCATCAAAACATCTCAATTCTGCCAAATTTAGATTTTATAAACACAGTACCTAAATATAAACCAGGTATAATTTTGTCCCAAAGTACTGTCAGTGTTTGTTTCTTTGTTTGAAATAAATTTTCATAGTACAGGAAATAACTGTTATTGAATAATATGCCACGTTAATAATTTAAATATGTGTATATTACATTTCCTCACATGTATATTCATACTCTGGGATGAGTCTAAGAATGTGGAGGTTTTTATGTCAGAGTCCAGGTATTCCTGGCCCACACTTGCTATTGCTTTGGCTAATCTTACTGGACCAAGGTAATGTTCATCGTGGAGCTGTCAGTGCAGGAATTTTCTCAGGTAATGTTGAATATAATTATAGCCAATGCCTTTCACATTTGAGAGCAGGCTCACTAATGACAAGGGAAGTGTGGTGAAGTAAGATTAACTCCTGTCTCTGGGTCAATGGAGTGAACATTCGTAGACTAAAATTCTTAGACACTTAAATCTATGAAATGGAGAGAAGGGTAAAAGTAGAAATCATTTGCACCCTCTGGGATTGTATTATTTATAATCAATTCAGGAGACAAAATTCTTGTGTTTCTTCAACAGAATTTTTTTTAATTTGTAAAACTTTGCAAAAGAGATAGCTTTTCTGCATTTGCATAGCATGTTTTATGGATTTCATTGTGATTATGTTGTTTAATCTAATGTGACATCTTTCTCTCAGTATGGAGGAAAAGACCATTGCCAATTTCATACACTATGGATTAAAATGAAGGGCAGAATCCATCATCACTCCTTCCCATTATCTTGATAAGTTTTTTAAATATTCAATAATAGACTAGGGAAGGCTGGGCTAGCAAAGCTTCCCTACCCTTGGACTACCCATGATATAGGTAGGATCAGTGAGCCATTTCTGGGATAAAATCATAAATATTTATGTTTAAGAGGTGTTCCTTACTCCTGACATATTGTACCGTTTGGCATTTTATGAAATATTTCTGATAGATCTAAGCTATTCCAGTTGGCTCATCTAACTTTTTACACACCTATAGTCATGGAAACACAAGTTTAAAAGTATTAGAGATTCAAGGTTGGCACCACATCACATCTTTTCTGGCAGGACTCATCCACACTTCCCTGATATATATACAAATGGGAGTGTAGGTATGGCTCAGTAGGTAAATGGCATTCAAAGACAAATAGGAATCTGCCTTCTATACTGATAATCCACACACAAGCACTGTGTGTGGAGGCACCTGACTTTAATCCCAGTGCTGGGGAGGCAGAGACAGGAGGATTCTTGGGACTTACTCTCAAGTCACTCTAGGCAAATACCAAAACCCAGTGTTCCAGTGGCAGACCTTGTCTCACACAAACAAAAAAAACATCCAAACCACAAAACAGAACAAGGTAAATGGCTTCCAATAAATGAAATCTGAGGTTCCCCTGGCCTCCACAAAGGTATGTACCTACTGTACAATATTGAACAGAGAGAAAGAGAGAGAGAGAGAGAGAGAGAGAGAGAGAAAGAGAGAGAGAGAGACTTTTTTTAAGTATTGAGAACTGTAAGTTTTCATTGTACCATTGAAGAGACCATAACTACATTACAGTCAAACCTGAACCCAACACACGTGGTAGCTAGTTGTCCCACATGTTCAAGGCACAGAAAACCCCTGTTCTAGTTAAGGAGAAACTGAAGAGAATTGTAGATAAATTTTATGAGGCCTGAAAACTATTGATATTATCTTCCCCCACAAAATGGAAGAGACAAAAATTAAATTTTAATGTCATTTTGAGGTTAGATACAAACATTTGAGATAAATTGCTCTGAGAATTTTTTCTCATTAGATATACAAGCTCACACAACACACATGTAATGTGCGGTTTGTTGAAAAATTAGAAGCTTTGTTAAGACTAATGTTGCTTGTGAGAGTCAGGGCAACAGGGAAACATTTATCCCCTGGGTATGAATTGCTGTAATGCACATATAATTAATACTGTAAAACACATATAATGGAAGAGCATTGTTTCAGAGCACAGAGGCATCCGCCACGGCTGTCTTGTAAACAGATGAACTCTTACACCTCAAGCATGGTGTGAGTTCACACGTCCAAGGATATTCACTAAATGTACCGTAGCTGGAAAATCTGGAAACTTCTTAAATGTCACACATTAGGAGCTGGCAAGTACATTATGGGGAAGTGTTACTAATGGCTATACAAGTAACAAGATGTGTCACTCCAGAATTATTAGCAAAATTATTTTCAAATTAGAGTGTTAAGTGAGAGAATGCTGGGTTGTCCCTAGCAAAATTTCTGCTTGTATTTCTGAAGAAGTAAATGCATAGCTGAAAAGAAAAACACTATGAAAACACACATTAAAAACCTTTAAGAATTATTGACTTTAAGGGAAGAAGAGTGCTCTATTTACCCACTCCCCTCCTCCTTTCCACATCCTCTTTCTCCTCCCTTTCCCTGTTCCCTTCTTTCCTTTT
>CABHPH010112537.1:8138-49106 GCA_902168325.1 Peromyscus nudipes
AAAAAAAAAAAAAAAAAAAAAAAAAAAAAAAAAAAAAAGAAAAACAAGCAAACAAAAAATAAAAAAGGAAAAAGAAATCTTTTGTTCAGTGTTTACCCAGCAAGTTAGAAAAGAATTGGTAGAATCCAGGTCTCTGTTGTCTCAGTATTGATGTGATTTTACTTTTTTTTTTTTTTTTTTTTTTGAGACAGGGTTTCTCTGTGTAGCTTTGTGCCTTTCCTGGAACTCACTTGGTAGCCCAGGCTGGCCTTGAACTCACAGAGATCCGCCTGCCTCTGCCTCCCAAGTGCTGGGATTAAAGGCGTGTGCCACCACCTCCTGTTACTTTACTTTTTAATTAAAACTTAAAAAATATTTTGGTGATGGGGCAATTGACTAGTGACTTGTCTTGAATTACAGAGTTTGGCATGACATGACATGCTGTGGGTTTTTTGTGGTTCAGTCTCCAGCTCATACCTGAGTAGAGCTGCAGTGTCAGGAGATCAGGCAGATGACCTGCTTCCTTACATACAGTTAGTAAGGCTGGCTGTGGGTTTTTCTTCTCTCCCCTCTCTTATCAGTTCTGGAAATCTTAGATCAAAAAGTGAGTAGAGCTTTGGTTCTAAGAAGGCTGGTGCTCTCCCCACCCCAGCGTCTCTCTGTGTTTTCAGGATGTTTCAGGCTTTTTGCATGTGGTCTGTTTTCTTTGAAGAAGAAAGGACAAGATTTGCATCTCCTAACCTCAGAAGTCCCTTGGTATACTTGGTATAGTGTGCAGTTCTCATCCTCTGTGTTGGTAGTCAGGGGTCTGCTTATGATTTCTGTGGTCTTGTAAAGAAATGATAGGGGAAATAACCAAGAAACTTTGAGGATATTTTAAGTGATGGAAACAGGAGAAAATGACTTAGAAATAATAATCACAGGCCAGGATTCATAAGATAGATGGCAAATTCCACTTATTTTAATTATAATACATTAAGCTGACATTTCAGGAAAGTCTAGAGAATCGGTTCTATTGGGGTGGAACAATGGCTCAGTGGTTAAGAACACTGGCTGCTTTTTCAGAGGACTCATGTTCTATCCCCAGCACTCACATGACAGCTCACAACCAGCTATAACTCCTGTCCCAGGGCATCTGATGCCTTTTGGCCTTTGAGCACACTACACAGACATACTTGCACACAGAATTAGAAGAACCATTAGCCTTCCTATATGAATGACAAATATACTGAAAAGAAATCAATGAAACAGTCATGTTCACAAAGACTACCAAAAAAAGAAAAAAAAGTTTAGTTTTATTTATGTGTATGTGCCTACTTTTCGTTTTGTGAACCTGCTTGTCTGTACGTGTACCACGTGTATACCATACCCACTGAGGCCAGAAGGGGGCATTAGATTCCCTGGAACCGGAGTTATAGGTGCTTGTGAGCTGCCAGACACGAACCCAGATCCTTTGTAATTGCCCTTAACCACTGAGCCTTGAATTTATTCTTTTCTTAAGGTCAGTGTATCATCTCTGATGATTTATTTATTTATTTATTTATTTATTTATTTATTTATTTATTCATTCATTCATTTATCTATCTATCTATCTATTTATTTATTTATTTAATTTTTTTTGAGGCAGAGTTTCTCTGTGTAACAGCTCAGGCTGGCCTCGAAATCAGAGATCCACCTGTCTCTGCCTCCCTCTGCCTCCCAAGTGCTGGGGTTAAAGGTGAGTGCTATCACTGCTGGACAAGACTCTGTTTTTGTAGTTTGCAAGTGATAGCTATAAGGTTGGTTTAGCCTAGTTATGTTTAGGGATTAATTTTGTTATATACTGTTACATTACTAGAGATTTAATTTTAGGAAAGTGTCCTTTTCCCTTACCTTTTCTACTTTTCATTTAACATGACCACTAAAAAGTTAAAATTTTTTTCCTGGGCCAAATGAGATGGCTCAGAAAGTAAATTTGCTTGCTACCAATGCTTCCGTCAGGGGACCCACACTGTGGAGAGAAAGAGTCAGTTCCCAAAGTAATTTGTTCTGCGACCCCCACATACAATAAATAAGTGTAATAAACTCTTAAAAGAAGTTTAGCTTTCTCTTGATTCTAAAATCCTGATCATTATACAACTTCAAACATTATATAACTGTGTTAGAAATGTCTCTTGACCCAGAGTCAGCTAGGCGAAGTTCTTCACTTTGCTGGCGACAGTGGTTTATACAGTAAGTGCTTAATGATGGTTTGCTGTATTATTATGAAAAGACATCAGCTTCTTTTCAGATCTTAACTGGTTTTCTGATGTAAGGCATAATACTTAACCTCTTGGAACTTAATCAGCCAAACTTTACACTTTCCTGAGTGCTGAGTAGTGAATATAAGAGAGGTCTGTAAGAGAGAATAGCAAGGACTGTGATTAAAAGTTCCTGAATTTTTAAAAGTCTGAAAGCCAGAGTCAAACTTGAAACTGAGATGTTGATGGGAGGAACATTTCGTTTTGGAGTCTGATTATTTCATAATTTATACATTAAGGAGATGAATATGTATTTATCTTGCTACATAGCCCAGGCTATACTCTCAACTCTTCTGTTCTCCTGTCTTGGACTCCAGAGTGCTGGTATTACAGGCATACTCCACAAGGCCTGGCTTTATTTTCAGGTAGATCTCAAGCTTGATATTATCTTGCGTTAGCCTCAGCCCCCTGAGTGCTGGGTAAGATGGCATGTGCTACCACACCCAGCTCTGTCTTGGATTCTTTTTTCTTTTTGTCTTTGCTGTATTTCTGAGTTGTCATGGACCTTTTTCCTTTTTTCTGGCAATACCAGGGATTGAATCTAGGGCTTCCAGCATGTTAGACAAGTGCTTTACAGTCCAGTCCTTGTGTTTGAGAGCCTAACTGTAACCAATCATTGACTTTGGTTGTAGTTTCAGATTGTTCATTCTCACTTTTGTAAGCTTTCCATTATGTTACTTGGCTACATTTTGTCTCTGAAGTCTACATTTGCTAGGCACATGGGTAGTTTCTGGATTTTGAGTATTGATATTTCATTAGAATTTGCTTCATAGGAGTACTTTTAACTTTTTGTTGTTGTTGTTTTGGTTTTTGTTTTTCCAGATAACCCTGGAAGTTCTTACTGGAATTCTTGCTATGTTCTAGGTGGGAGTCTGTGTTATATATTGTAGGTATCTTCTAATCTCTGCCTTCCCTTTTTATTCTCTCTCTTTTTTTTCTTTCTTTGGTTTTTTTGACATAGGTTTCTCTGTGTAGCCTGGCTGTCCTGGAACTCGCTCTTTAGACCAGGCTGGCCTCGAACTCACAGAGAATTAACTGCCTCTGCCTCTCCAGTGCTGGGATTTACCAGCATTCCCTTTCTAGTCTCTCTCTCTTTTTTAAACCTTTTTTATTTTATTTTTTATTTTTATTTTATAATTTGATTTAATTTTACATATCAGCCACGGATTCCCCTGTCCTCCCTCCTCCCGCCCCCTTTCTATTCTCTTGATGGTGACTTTGAAGGAACAAAAGCATTATTACATTGTAATGTTTATCAGTTTTCTCTCTTTATGTGTAGTGTTGTTGTTTTGTATCTTTTTGATGAGTACAAGGTAAGGAAGCTCTTCTGTGTTTCCTTCTAAAGGCCAGGTTGTTTTACCTTTCATATTTAGACGGGCAAGTAATTCAGAGCTAACCCTTTAAAATACTGTGCTGCAACTATTCTGTTACTGGCTGGAAACAAGCCCCCCCCCTTTTTTTATTTTAATTTTTTATTTTTATTTTTCGAGACAGGGTTTCTGTGTGTAACCCCGACTGTCCTGGAACTCGCTCTATAGACCAGGCTGGCCTTGAACTCACAGGGATCCTCCTGCCTGTTTCCTGAGTGCTGAAATTAAAGGTTTCCTGTGTGCTACTCCTGCCTGATTCCCCTTTACTTTTTTTTTTTTTTGGCTGTTGGCTGTTGTTTGGTATTCTACAGAGTGAATGAACCATTTCCCATCCACAGCTGGGCTTGAAACACAACAAGGCTTTGATCAGATCAGTACAGTGCTTTAAAGGAACATTTTGTAAAACAAGTGCTGGTTTGTGTTTTGATAGTACCAATTCATAAAATTTTAGTTGTTAGAAAATTCTGCTTTAAAAAATTATTATTATAAAAGATGGTAAGGGTAAAGAAGTTTTCTGTCTTTGAGGGCACATTAGCACCAGGCACCCATGTTCTATTTTTGATTTTTGGAGACAGGATTTCTCTGTGTAGCCCTGACAGTCCTGGAACTTGCTCTGTAGACCAGGCTGGCTTCAAACTCAGATCTGCCTGTCTCTGCCTCTCAAGTGCTGGGATCAAAGGCGTGCGCCACCACATTTGAGATGTTGGCTACCTTGGGTTCTGCTGTATGTTCTGTGAAGAGGATATGTGTTACCATGTCCATGCAGTGGAGTATTCTTTCTTGGGAAGTATTGGGGAACTCCAAGGGCATTCCTGCATTTTGTTTTCAGGACTACAGATTTGGAAGGGACATACATATGGCGGCCCTTGGGGAAAAAGGAGCCAGTATTTGTTGGGTGCTTTACTTACTATTACTTATTTATTCTAAAGGATGTAATTGAGAAACAGCCAAAGTGGAGCTGCAAAAGGCAGGGTATAGGGAAGGCTAGAGCCTGCACCCCTTCCTTAGGGCTCTGTCTGTAGCCCTCTTCTGTTTTCCTGTGCTGGCAGAGGTTTGTCTGTTTTCAGAACTTTGTTTTGTTTTCTTGTTGGCATGTTAGAGATAGAAACTTTGGAGCTCATTTTATGATAAACTGGCTAACATGGCTTCTGCTGCCTTAAGAAAACTTGCATTGTTAGAATCTGTGCAGCTTCTCAGTTTCTTAGGTTTGTTTTCATGAGCCAAAAAAGAAAAGAAAACTTTGATTCTGTTCAGTATTTCTTCAAGAAGTATATTTATGCTAGATGGCACTAACTGTGAAATCTCAACCACATTTGAAAGCAGGGTGGTGGCAAATGCCTGCAGTTGCGGCCTTTGGGAGGTAAAAACAGGAAGATCAGAAATTTAAGGCCACCTTGGGCTATAGAGTAGGCTTGAGGCCAGCCTGGGTGGGATACATAAGCTCCTGCCTCAAAAACAGCACCAAAAGGACACTTGAAAAAAGCAAATCAAACCTGAAACTGCAAAATGTTTTTTTGCTCATTATCAGGATAAATTATGTATAGTTTGGAAAGAATGAATTGGTAAGAAAAGACTGACACTTGAGATCTCTAAACACTTACTAGAAACATTAAATTTTGCTGTGAATGAATTGCAGTCTCTGACCCAGACATTGCTCCTTAGAATTCCAAAGTATTTGGGGATGAGCTAATTCACTCAGTGTTAGAAACCTCTAAAGAACCAGAATAACCAGAAAAAAAAAAAAAAAAAAGACATTTTCAAGACCAAGAACAAAGTAAGCTTGAAGTATTCCTAGCTAAAATTTAGAATGGAACCCTTCTCTCTCTTCCTGTCTAACTGAGGGCCTGCGAAATTGCTCCTGCAACACAGGATGGTCAGAAGAACCATTGCGATGTTCAGAGGGTGGCAATGAGAGAATGTCCTGTTGTTCACAAGTGCATCTGTGGAGTGAGCTTCAGGAAGTGTGCCCAAGCTGGCTTCAGACAGCCTCCCAAGTGCCGGGATTGCAGGCACAAGCTTCCATGGCTGGTTTATAGTCAGTTTTCTCGAAGAGAAGAGGAGCTGTGTAGAGATGTGTGGGTAATTATGGAAAATGTGGGCAGGCAGCGCCATGCTGACAGGAGGAAGAATGCTTTTGTGTAGCTGACACTTAGAGGAGGTAGAGGGAGGGGGTGCAGAGCCTGGAGTCTGAGGAACAGGTACGGATCCATCCATGTTTTCCTTTTTGAAAATCTTAGCCAAACACAGAAAATGGACAATGGGTGAGGAAATCTGGGACAATTGTTATGTTACTATTGTTATGTTAACTTGTGTTCATGGGCAGGGTTCAGTGGGTAAAAGCTGACCTGAATTTGATCTCATGTAGAAGTGGAAAAAGAAAACAGAATCCACAAAGCTCTTCTCTGTTTGCTACATGTACTTCGTGGCATGTACATGCCAGCATGAGTACACACACATGCATACACACAAGCACACATTTTAAATATTATTGTTTTATTTGTTGTGTATGTGTGTGAGCCTGTATGAATATATGTGTAGAATGTGTGTATGGAGGCCAGAAGAGGCATCAGATTCCTTGGAACTGGAATTGTGAGCTGCCAGGTGGGTGCTGAGACCCCAGTTTCTGACAGAGCAGTTAATGCTCTTAACCACTGAACCATCTCTCCAGCCCCCACACACTAATTAAAAAAAAAAACTTAAATTTTACTTATTAAAGGACCCTGTTTTCCTCATTTGTGGTAGTCTTGAAAGGGAGACTAGTACGAACTAAGTTGGAAACATAATACAGTTTTGGGAGACTTTATCTTATTTGTTTGTTTGTTATGTAGCCCTGGCAGGCCTTGAACTCACAGATTTCCAGCTGCCTTTTTCTTTCAAGTCCTGGGATTAAAGGCATGTGCCACCACACCTGCTCCCCACATGCTTCTATAGTACTAAATCAATTGAGTTTTATAGTATAGAAATGAGGAATTAATTTAATATTCTAATTCTTAGATGAAATCTCATTACTCGGTCCAAAGAAATTAAGTTAGTCAAATTGAGCTAGGATGGTAGCACATGCCTGCATTTAGTGCTCATAAGACTGGGACAAGAGGGTCACCAGTTTGAGGCCAGCCTGTACCACATAAGCAAGATCCTGTTTCATTATTATTATTATTATTATTATTATTATTATAATTATTATTATTATTATAATACTCTAACACAGAGATTATGCACAAAACTTGTGACTTTAGTAAGTACAGAAAAGTATAAAGAAAAATTAGCAGTTACCTATACTTTTGCCTTCTAAAGGTAATAGATGGTGTGTTTTACTTATTTTTCTCATTATTGTGATGAAATAAGCTTAGGGAAGGGAAGAGTGTGTTTTGGCTCACAGTCCACGAAGACAGGGAGGTCATGGCAGGAGGAGGCCGAGTACTGGTCACATTGGTATGCACTCAGAAAGTGGAGCTCTGGAGGCTGGTGCTGCGCTTGTTGGCTTTCTTTGCTTCAGTCCAAGCCCTTTGAATGGTGTCACCCTGCCTTAGTTAGGGTTTTGTTGCTGTGAAGAGACACCATGACCACAGCAGCTCTAACAAGGAAAACATTTAATTGGGGTTGACTTACAGTTCAGAGGTTCAGTCCATTGTCATCATGGCGGGGAACATGGCGGCACATAGGCAGACATGGTAGCTGAGAGTTCTACATCCTGATTCGCAGGCAGCAGGAAGAGAGGGACACTGGGCCTGACTTGAGCGTGTGAAACCCTAAAGCCCACCCTGACAGACACACTTCCTCCAACAAGGCCACCCCTCCTAATCCTTGTCAAGTAGTTTCACTCCTTAATGATCAAGCATCCAAACATATGAGCCTATGGGGGCCATTCCTGTTCAAACTACCTCACCCTCTTTTATGGTGAGTCTTTTCACCTCAGTTAACCTAACCTAGATAATGCTTCCCAGGTAGACCCAGAGCTTTATTTTGTGGTGATTCCAGTCTCCTCAAGTATCAGTGTTAGCAGTTTGTGTTTCAGAGCTAGGGATGTAGCGCACAGTGGCAGAATACTTGGTGATGTGTACAAGGCCAGTTTCACACTTTGACTCTCAAACCAAAGAGTTTGTTGGGGCTAACTGGTTAAGAGCAGTAGGTGCTCTTAAAGACTGAGCCACCTCTCCAGCCCATGTTGAATTATGTAAAAATATCACATGTTGCAGGAAAATGCCACTCTGCACTTTGTAAGAAAGTGTTGGGGCCCAGAAGACATGCACTGAATTGTGGCTCTTTGAAGTCAAGGAAGCTGGAAGCCCTCAGCATGGAATCTTCTGACCTTTCGTCCTTTTGTTTCTCCCACTTATCCTCTTCTGAAGTGAGTTGTAGAATCCAACGTTCCTTAAGGTGAATCACAAAAACTGAGGTCCCCCCGCCCCCCAGTGAACACTTGAAAACCTAGAAGGGCAGCTCTTGCCCTTCTCCTTTCTCCCTTGGTTCTGTCCTAGTCTGGAGGAGAGGAGTGCCGCATAGAAAGTCTAAGAACAGATGGGCCTTCTGATCTGAGCATACCCTTTCACCCGATTACACTTCCGTGTGGCTTTCCAGTCTGCACTGGGCCAAAGCATAAAAGCAGACATTTTCTCCTGAATTTCTAAAGGCTCTATGTCACAGAAAATCTGTTTAAATATATTTGTTGTGCTTATAGACTGGAGAGATAGCTCAGTTGTCAGTGCCTAGTATCTCTGTCAGGTGGTTTACAGCCTGCTGTAATTCCAGCTCCAGGGAACCTTACCTGACTCACATGTGCACAGATACACACGTACAATAAAAACAAGTTAAAAATGTTCCTTTTTGGTTTTTGAGACAGGATTTCTCTGTATAGCCTTGACTGTCCTGGAACTCACTCTGTAGACCAGGCTGGCCTTGAACTCACAGAGATCTGCCTGCCTCTGCATCCCCTGTGCTGGGATTAAAGGTGTGTGCCACCATGCCTGGCAATTCTCAGATCTTTGTGCTAGCCCCATCAGATCAGTCTTGGGTTGTTTGTTATGATTTGCCAGGCTTGTTGCAACAAAATCTTGGAATGTCCTGCCTTAGAGACCATGACTTGTCACATTACCAATTAAACATAGCAAATTCTCCAGATCTGAGATGCTACCTCAGTAGATGTGTGCTCACTGTAGGATATTTAGTTGTGCTAAAAGGAAACACCGTAGTAGTCCTTGCTGTTCAAGCTGTGTCCTAGCTATGCATAGTGGAGCACACCGACAATCTCAGCACTTAGGACAGTGGTTCTTGACCTGTGGGTTTTGACCTCTAGGGGGGTCAATGATCCTTTCACAGGGGTCACCTAAAACCATTGGAAAACACAGACATTTGCATTATGATTCATAGCAGTAGCAAAATTATAGTTAAGAAGTAGCAATGAAAATAATAATAATAATAATAATTAAGAAATAGCAATAAAAAATAGCAATGAGGCCAGGCAGTGGTGGCACACGCCTTTAATTCCAGCACTCGGGAGGCAGAGGCAGGAGGATCTCTGTGAGTTCAAGGCCAGCCTGGGCTACAGAGTGAGTTCCAGGAAAGAGGCACCAAAACTACACAGAGAAACCCTGTCTTGAAAAAACCAAAAAAACAAACAAACAAACAAACAAACAAAACCCAAAAAACCAAAACAACAACAACAAAAACTAGCAATGAAAAAAAAACATGAGGAACTGTATTAAAGGTTTGCAGCATCAGAAAGGTTGATTTTATTAATTAATTAATTAATTAATTAGTTAATTAATTAATTAATTTTTCAGAGCTGGGGACCGAACCCAGGGCCTTGCACTTGCTAGGCAAGTGCTCGCACTACCACTGAGCTGAATCCCCAACCCCATCAGGAAGGTTGAGAAGCACTGCTATAGGAGGTGAAGTTGGGGGGATTAGAAGCTCTGTGGTTATCTTTAGCTACATAGGGAGTTGAGGCCCACTGGGGCTGTTTGAGACTATGTCTCAAAACAAAAATAAAAACAAACCCCACAAAAAAAACAGCAGAGTTTGTAATCTAGTAATATGGAGCAGTCCTGTCTGGGTAAGTTCTCAAATCCAGTCACTTTGTTAAAACCTGTTAGATAGGAGGTATATGAGTTGGCTTAAGTCTGTGCCTATAAGATTTTAAACAGTGGGCAAAGCCCCAACATAAGTAATAAATTACGTGACAAAGAAAACACACTGAGAAAGGAATTGAGCAAATCTGCCTCCAGGGGGAAACACAGGAGTAACAGATGGTCTCTTGATTTTCCTCGGAAAGGCTTGGTGAGAGTGCCTTTCTTGGGTTAGTGCCTGGGAGGGAGCTTCTGTGGCCTTTCTGGGGTAGGGGGCCGTTTACTCCCTGCTTCTGGGTGTTCTTGAATGACCCATGAGCACACAGTCAGCTGGTGATGGAGACTGAGGTGCAGGCTCTCTGCAAGGAGCAGTTAGTTAGCTTCACTTTATGTAATTACAAATTTTCTTCAGTTTCATGGCAAGAGGAGATAAGGAGGAGGGAAAGTTTCCAGAACTCACAACCCTTATTGTGTGTGGCTTTTGTTTGTTTTTGTTTTCTTGGGACCCATTCATGCTTTAAAAAGCGCAGGCTGGCTTCACACTTGTGACCGACCCTTCTGCTTCTGCCTTCAAGTGACGGACAGACAGTTGGGTATCACCACACTTGGCTTGAATGTATGTTTTTAAGGTATCATTACTTAAAAAGACATCTAATAGTAATCTCAAGGTTAATTTTCATTTAACTAGTAATTTCCATTTCTTTCTATTCTGCACTGTGCCCCCATCACACACAGATGACAGGAAATACTGTTTGGTTTTGAATTGGGGTTCACAAATTATCTGGAAGACAGGTACAATAGAAATACAGGGAACAGACCTGTTGAAAACAAAACAAGCTGGTTCTTTAATGTGTCAAATTAACCAGACCCAAACTATACATCTCAATGAACTTTTATATTGTTATTACATTTATTATTTAGTTTGTATGTGTGTATGTGTGTAGGCATACCTGTGGAGGTTAGAGGGCAATTTGGAGAAATTGGTTTTCTCTTGCAACCATGTGGATCGTGGGGCTCAAACACAGATCATCAGGCTTGCCAGCAAGTGCTTTTACCTGCTGGGCCATTTTGCTGGCCCCCAGAATCTATAATGCTTCATGAATTTTCCATGTTATCCTTGCATCCAGTCTTCTGTCTGTTCTCCAGATTGGATAATTGCTTTATTGTTTTTAAGTTTGCTACTTTTGACATCTCCAATCTGCTGTCAAGCCTGGTCACACAATGATGTTGTCTATTCCTCTGTTGAGACCTGTGTTTCATTAATTGTGATTATAACTGTTTGTTTTTTTTAACAATTTATTTTTATTTTATGTGCATTAGTGTTTTGCCTGCATGTATGTCTGTGTGAGGGCATCAGATCTTTAAGTTACAGACAGTTGTTAGCTGCCATGTGGGTGCTGGGAATTGAACCCTGGTTCTCTGGAAGAGTAGTCAGTGCTCTTAACTGCTGAGCCATCTCTCCTGCCCTGACTATAATTGTTTTAAAATCTTTTCTATTTCCAATATTTAGGTCAACTCAAGGTTGTTGTCTACTGGTTGATTCTTCTTTTGAGAATGGGTCATATTTTCTTCTTTATATCCTGAGCAATTTATTTTTATTTTTTTAGATAGGGTCTCACTGTATAGCCTACCCTATCCTAGAATTTGCTGCTCTTGAACTTGCAGGGCTTTCCCTGCCTCAGCCTCTCAACTGCTGGGATTGAAGAGATGTACTACCATATGTGAACTTCAGACCCTTGACATTGAGTTTAGTATATTGGCAAACTCTAGATTCTGTTACCTTTCTTCAAAGGGCATTGGTTTTGTGTTTATTTTGTTAACTTTCGCTGAATCTCATTTCTTTTAGATTGACTGTGTGATGTATGCTCCATGTATGTGCAGTTCACGGATTGGGCAGGAAGGAATGTGGGCAGAGTTTATATACAAGTTTTAGGTTCCCTGTCTCCAGTTCTCTTTAGAATTTCCTGTCTTGGCTTTCTAGCTGCTGTCATAGTCTTCAGGTTTGCCCCTGGTGAAGATTGTAAAGCTGGTGGATTTTGTTAGAGCTATGGATGCTGCTCATGGCACAGTGGGAAGCCATAGACAAAGGGAAACTTAGCAGAGCTATTTCCTTCTTTGAAATGTTAGTTCTTCTCCTGCCAACCCTGCCTGCTCTTCATTCTCCAGTATTTTCAAATCATTTCTTTCTTTCTTTTTTTTTTAAATTTTGTCAGGCTCGTGGTTGTTGCAGGAAAACTGTTGTGGTGGTAGGAACTATTCTGTCATGACTGTAAGCAGAGCCTCCTACTTCTGTCTTGTCTACTGCTTCAGAGTGGGTGGGACCTGGAGGAATGGAGCTGATAAATGGGACAGACTGAAGCCTCATGCAGTAGCCAACTTTATTCAGAGCATCGCCAGTTTATCCTCTGAGGGTTAAGAGGAGTCACGTGAGTGAAGTACAGTCCCGAGGACAAGCAGCACATGGCAAAAACAAGTTTTTCCCTAGAGGCATATAAACAAATACCAATAGCCAATTGTAATGAAGTAAGCTCACTCCTACCCGCTAAACCTGAGAGGGGCGCAAAAGCGTCATCCAAGAACAAGTCCGTGTTTCTGAAGAAACTGAGGTCCTGAGACTCTTGTTGTTTTAGTTTCTTGGAGTTTTCTCACAAACACTCAAAAATCTCCTCCAACACTATCTCTTCCCTCTCTTTCTCCCTCTCCTCCTCTCCTTCCTTTCCTTCCTCCCTCTCCTTACCTCCTGCCTCTCTACTGCCCTCCCCCTCTCCCTCCCTTCTCTCCTCCTCTCACTCCTCCCCTTCCTCCCCTCTTCTTTTACACAGGGTTCCATGTACTCCAGTATGGCCTTCAGTTTATAGTATAGCTGATGGCCTTGAACTTCTGACCCTCCTGCCCCTGCTTCCTAAGTATTGGGTTACAAGCATGTAGCATGTGCTGCTGTACTTGGCTTCAGTGTAGGCTTCTAATGAAAGGGAAGAAGGGCTCAGAGGTTAAGAGCACTGGCTGCTCTTCCAGAGGACTGTGGTTCAGTTTCCAGCACTGCGCCAACTTGGCAGCTCACAACTGTTGTGTAACTCCAGTTCCAGGGGATCTGACACCCTCACACATAACATGCAGACAAAACAGCAATGCACATAAAAAATCAAAAGGAATCATTTAAAGGGAAAGAAGAAAATACTGTTACTCTAATTTGGGTCAGCACCAGCCTGGAAAGCAGTTATGTGGTGTGCGTGTGGTTAGCATGCACACTTAGGTTGTTGATGGTGGGATATATCCTTCCCAAATTAAGAGGACTATTTGGAGCTGCGATTCCTAGCCGTTTTGAATTATGGTACTTAGAATCTGATAGAAAGTATGGTTCCCTTCCCAGAAAAATGCTCATGTTTTCATAAAATCACTTTAGAGAACTCAGGAGTTCTTTGAAACTTTCAACGTAAGCCCCCCTTCCCCAATTTAGGGTTATTTAAATCAAGCTGATACCCAACAGATCAACAGCAGTCCGAATACTAGTTTGTGATTTGGCTTGGCTAAAGCAGAAAAAGTATACAACTCATTAGATGTCCTAAGGCATGTAAGATTTAAAGAATTAGTTAGGGTTTCCTGAAATGTGTATCTGTAGAGGCAGATTCACAGAGATAGAGGAGCACCACACCTAACATTTAAGTTGTTGTTAGAAATGGAATTTAGTTCTTACATCTGTTCCTATTACGGGTTTTTTGTTTTTGTTTGCTTGCTTGCTTTTGGTTTCTTTTGAAACAGGGTCTCAGATATGGCCCTGGCTGTCCTAGAACTCACTGTGTAGACCAGTCTGGTATCAAAATCACAGAGATTTGCCTGCCTCTACCTCTTGAGTGCTGGGATTAAAGGTGTGCACCACTACACCCTAATTGAAAATTCAGGTTTTTAATTTTTTTTTTTTTTTTACTTTATTTTATGTGTTTGGATTTTGCCTGCTTGTGTATGTGTACCATCTGCATGCAATACCAGCAGAGGCCGGAAGAGGGAGCCAGATCTCCTGGAGCAGGAGTTACAGATGGTTGTTAGCCTCCATGTAGGTGCTGGGAATTAAATCTGGGTCCTCTGGAAGAACAGCCAGAGCTCTTAACTGCTGAGCCATCTCTCCAGCCTCCTGTTTATGTTTGTTATATATGTTGCGCAAAGAACTACCTGTTGTTTCTAGAACAGCAGGATTTTATGGTGTGATGTCACATTCCTAGTATTGTTTGAATTTTGTTTTGTTTTGTTTTTTCGAGATAGGGTTTCTCTGTGTAGTTTTGGTACCTGTCCTCTGTAGACCAGGCTGGCCCCGAATTCACAGAGATCCGCCTGCCTCTGCCTCTTGAGTGCTGGGATTAAAGTCATGCACCACTACCACCCAGCTTGAATTTTCTAGAGATCTACACAATAGAGGGACTAAGGTGCCTGTGTACACTGGCTTCAGACAGTGATCTCTGTTGGTGTTTCAGTTACTATTTTCTCATTGCTGCTTTTTTAAAATGCAGACTTCCATAAACAATAAAGGATTGAATCATATCAACAAAAAACCTCAGGTTTGTGAACTCCTTTCCTCTCTTATTTGACACTAAAAAAAGAGAAATTTATTTCCATAAAATATATGAAAAAGTTAATATAAATTATCAAAATGTACATAAAATACTAAAAAATTATGTTTTTAAGTGTTTTGTCTGCATGTATGTATGTACCATGTGTGTGCCTGGTGCCTGTGGAGGCCAGAGGTGTTAGATCCCCTAGAGCTGGAGTTACAGATGGTTATGAGCTGCCATGTAGATGTGGGAACCAAACCCATGCTCTTTGCAAGAGCAGTCAATGCTCTTAGCCTCTGAGCCATCTCCCCAGCCCTTGGCTCCACTCTTCCTTATAAGCCATCTTAGAAAAACTTTTTCCAGCAGCTTTTAGTTAGTGGTAGCCACCCTGACCCCTGTGTATGTTCAGATATTTTGTAGATTTTACTCTGGATTTTCTAGATAAGCTAGGAAGAAATGAGCAAATGTAGGAAATTTTGGAAGCTTAGAAAGAAGAAATAATTATCTCTCTCAGAACTGAAGGTGGTTTAAAAATACCTTGTGAGAATTTTGACTGTAGACAGGATCATTATGTCAGTTACTTGCGGCTTGATTATGTTGTGCAGTAAGTTCAGGCCTGCCATGGGTGGAGCTCAGCAGGTGCTGCGGAGATCGCTGACTAGCTCTACATAAGGCCTTTGTTGTAGCTATTGCCAGCTGCCTGCTGATTGTGCCAGTCTTCCTGAGTGAAGATTACTAAGTATATTTTGAGAGATGAAATGCACTAAAAGAGAAAGTTTCAGAGGAATCTATTGGGAAGATGGAATTGGAAGATGGGAGAAATTGAAAGTGTGGTTGGTACTTGCTTTACTAACAGAAGGAAAGTTGTGTGTTGACCGAAGTTGAAAATTATGAAGAAATGGGCTGCTGCCTCTAAGCTTGGACAACTCAGAGTAGATGAAAAAGATTTTAATTAGAAAGCAATATGTCTAACTGGAGTTTTTAGTTTTTTTGAATAGGTGCCTTAGAATCCACCCCAAACTCTCTCCAGGGTTTCCTGTAGCCTGGGCTGGCTTCAGACTCTATGTAGGCAAGAAGATCTTGTACTTACAAATTTTTAATTTATTTTTATGTAGGGATGTGTGTGTGTGTGTGTGTGTGTGTGTGTGTGTGTGTGTGCCTGTTTATATGTGTACCATATACATGCAGTGCCCATAGACGCCAGAAAAGAACATCAGCTCCCCCTGGAACTGGAGTTAGAGGTGGTTGTGAGCCTGATGTGGGTTCTGAGAACTGAACCTTTGCCCTTTGGGAGAGTAGTAAGTACTCTTAACTGTTGAGCCCTGACCTTGAACTTTGATGCTCTTGCCTTCACCTCCAGTACTGGGGTAACAGATGTGCACCATCATAGCTGGTTGTAGATGGTGTTTTGTACATGCTAAGCAGACACTACCAACTGAGCTACATCTCTAGCTCTAAAAAAAAGAAACCTGTGAGATGCCTGTGGGATGATTTGTGCTGAGTAGCTTTCTGTCCTTAGCTCCGTGTCTTCCTGTAATGATGAGCTATACTTCTCCCTTAATAATTTCTAGCCCCCCATGGGTGTGGTGGTTAACGCCTTTAATCCCAGCACTTGGGAGGCAAAGGCAGGTGGATCTCTGAGTTTGAGGCCAGCATGGTCTACATAGTGAGTTCGAGGATAGCCAGGGCTATGTAGAGAGACCCTGTGTCTGTGTGTCACACACACATACAACAACCCCCTTGAGTTCTGAACTATAGTTAGAATCCTGTTAGCTAGTATGCACAAACAGGCCCCCATGCCACCTTAGCCTTTTGAACTATATATAAAGTAAGGGTAAGTATTATTTTGTGGATTTTTTTTGTTTTAGGTAAATATATATACATATATACACATACCTGTATGTGTTTATTGCTTTGTGACATGAAATGTGTCTTGTGCTGGAGTCATGGTCAAAAAGTTTGAATAACACTGCTTTATTGTAATACTCTGTTATTTCATTTATCATATAGCATTATGCCAGTACATTCAGGCTTCTAAAGCCAGGGATGGTGCCAGCCCTTTCATTTCAAGTACGACTGAAGGTAAAAACAAAACAAAATTGAGCACACCCAGAGCTTTCCAGTTCTCAGTCTCTCTAGTGGCATTTTGACTCTTTGGCCTTTAACCATCTTGTGCCTTTTGAAGCAGTAGATTTTTCAGATTTGTGTCTCTCTAGGTAGCAGTGTTTTGGGCTCTTTCCCTCCTCACTTTAATGTTATTACTTCAGCATATGCTAGTGTTTTTACGAGGAGGCAGGGAGAAACGAAGAATTCTAGCAATTTCAGATGATTCTGAACTGAGAAAATAGCCCACTACATAGCATACCTGAAGTCTTCTTAATGCCTTTGTATTTTTATTATCACAGAAGTATATAGCTTACTCTTAAAATGGTATGCTTCTACAATGTTTCCAGTTGATTTTAGGCAAATTAAATGTGGCTTTTGGGGGTGGAGGATAGGCAATCCACTTTCATTTCTTGTGCTTTCTCTCTCCTTTACAAGAAAATTAACCACTGGGCTTGCAGCAGTGATTTCACTTTGAGGTAGTGGTGTGCACTATTAACTTGCACTTTGAAGTAGTGGTGTGCACTATTAACTTGCACTTTGAAATAGTGGTGTCCACTATTAACTGCGCTATACTTTTTCAGCTTCTTGTTGACATAGTAACTTTTGATGCCTTTTCTACTTGGGCGGCTGACATACTAACCCCTTGCCTTCATTTCTGTTCCTTGCTGGACTACCACACTCTGTGTTCATAACTCTGTGATTTAAAGGGACTTGTGGAGATGATTAGCTTCCTTCTTTTTCTTACAGGAGAAAATTTTGAGCAGACGCCATTGAGACGAACATTCAAGTCTAAGGTCCTTGCCCGATATCCTGAGAATGTAGACTGGAATCCCTTTGACCAGGATGCAGTGGGAATGGTTAGTATTTATTAGTCGTGGAATTATGCAGAGTAATGTATAGTAGAGTATGAATCCTAAGTGTGGTAGCAGTGCTTCTTCATCGAGTACTTATTTTATTTTACTTTTGGGGGTGCTATGGCTTAAACTCACGGCTTTATTCATGCTGGGCAACCACATCATTGAGGTATACCCCAACACTAGTAGTTCTTGAAAAAAGGATTGTAGAACATATTGCTCATGATTCTGTATTTGATTAATGTATCAAATTGGTGAAAAACCATGTTTCTATTGTATCAGACAAATATATACTAGTGAGTCAGTGTGAATTATATTAGTGTGGGAGAGCTTTAGGTAGATGGTGTCCAACAGTAGATTCTTGCTAGCTGGTATGTGTTCTGAAGAGGTCAAGGAATGTTCTCACTACTTGTTTTCCTGTTGCCTTTTGCAGCTGTGCATGCCCAAAGGGCTGGCATTCAAGACCCAGGCTGATCCCAGGGAGCCACAATTCCATGCCTTTATTATCACCAGGGAGGATGGCTCTCGGACATTTGGGTTTGCCCTCACCTTTTATGAAGAAGTGACCAGCAAGCAGATATGCAGTGCAATGCAGACCCTCTACCACATGCACAATGCTGAGTATGATGTCCTTCGTGCTCCACTTGCTGATGGTGGAGACCAGAGTGGCATGGAAGATGGTGAAGGCATTCCTGGGACCAAGCTGCAGCGCTTCAACTCCTATGACATTAGCCGGGACACGCTCTATGTTTCTAAATGCATCTGCCTCATCACACCCATGTCCTTCATGAAGGCATGTCGGAGTGTGCTGCAGCAGCTCCACCAGGCGGTCACATCACCTCAGCCCCCTCCTCTGCCCCTTGAGAGTTACATATACAACATACTCTATGAGGTGCCCCTTCCACCTCCTGGCCGCTCTCTGAAGTTTTCTGGGGTCTATGGGCCAGTAATCTGCCAGAGACCAAGTACCAATGAGCTTCCTCTATTTGACTTTCCTGTTAAAGAGGTCTTTGAACTGCTTGGGGTGGAGAATGTGTTTCAGCTTTTTACTTGTGCCCTTCTGGAATTTCAAATCCTGCTTTACTCACAGCGTAAGTCAATGTTGACTATAATTCTCCACCCATGAGGGGTCCCTGCTTTCTATATTCACATATAATGGGCCTGATTATAAAGGTCAAGGGCTGTTACAGTCTTTTGCAGGTGGGAGGAGAATGGATGGACCCTGAGAAGCTGTCTTCTGATTGGCTATCATTATGATCTTTTTGTAAGACTAGATCTAATTTGGGAGGGGACCACTGTCTCCACACATCCTTCTGATTGACCCTGGAAAGGGTTAGGAGGTAATAGCCACCATTAGTGATACTCCGTCATTCTGTCTATTCTTCAGCCTGGCAGCAAAATCAAGGATTTCCTAAAGGATGATTCTTTTCTATTGAGAAGATGAATTGTTGCTTCTTTCTGTTGTTTGTTATCTGAATTGTTTCTATAAAGGAGAGTGGGATGTGAACAGTGGATTTAGAAAGCATATGAAGGTAGATGAGAAAGAGCAGTTTCTTACTGAGTGAGCCAGACTGGGATCATGAATTTCAGCACGTATTTATTAAGAGTGTACAGTATTCAAGGCATTGTTTGAAGGGAGGTGGATGAAAGTGGTGGACAAAATAGAGAAATAGTCTTTCTGTAGTGGAATTTATATTTTAATGGGACAAGAAGAGTTAATAAATAAACATGAAGAATGGAAGGTAGTTCAAGACTTTGGAGAAAGATAAGATAGAATGTTGCTGGAGAGTTTCTCTCTAGCTCCTGCCAAGCCCTGCCAGTCCCAGAGCCCACTTATAAAATAAACACACAGATGCTTATATTATTTACAAACTGTGTGGCCATGTCAGGCTTCTTGTTATCTACTTCTATCTTAAATTAATCCATTTCATTAATCTATAAGTTGCCACATGGCTTGTGGCTTACCGGTATCTTTACATGTTGCTTGTCATGGCAGCGGCTGACAGCGTCTCTCTGACTCAGCCTTCCACTTCCCAGAATTCTCCTCTCTGCTTGTCCTGCCTATACTTCCTGCCTGGCTACTGGCCAATCAGTGTTTTATTTATTAACCAATCAGAGCAACATATTTGACAGAACATCCCACAGCAATAGAAGGATGATATTTGGGGAACAAAAGTTCTGGACGTTTTAAAATTTTTATTTTTATTTAAATTTGTAAGTCTGTGTGTTTGCATGTGGGTATGTGCACATGAGTGCAGGTGTTTGCAGAGGCTAGAGGCCTCAGATCTCCTTGGAGCTGGAGTTATAAACAGTTGTGAGGTTTCTGTAGGGCTGGGAACTGAGTTTGGGGCCTCTGGAAGAGCAGCAAGTGTTTTTAACCACTAGGCCATCATTCCAGTCCAAGTTCCACTTTTTCCCCGCCCCCAAGACAGGTTTCTCTGTGTAACAGCTCTGGCTGTCTTGGAACTTGCTCTGTAGGCTAGGCTGGCCTTGAACTCAGAGATCCATCCGCCTCTGCCTCCTGAGTTCCGGGATTAAAGGCGTGTGTTACCACTGCCTGGCAATAGAATGATGTGTTTTTTTTCTTTCTTTCTTTTTTCTTTTGAGATAGGGTTTCCCTGTTTAACAGTCCTGGCTGTCCTGGAACTCACTTTGTAGACCAGGCTGGCCTTGAACTCACTGAGATCTGCCTGCCTCTGCCTCCCAAGTGCTGGGATTAAAGGTGTGTGCCACTACCGCCTGGCAATAGAATGATTTTTAAAACAGATTTTATTTTCATTTTAGTTTACAAATAGGGTCTTTTTTCCCCCATGAAGATTTATTTTGTTTTTAATTATTTGTATGTTTGTGTGGATGTGTACAGGTTCCCATGGAGGCCAGAGGCTTCAGGTTTTCTGAGCTGTGGTGACAGGCAGTGTGAGTCTCATGATATGGGTGCTGGAAATCAAGCTTGGGTGCCCTGGATAAGCAGTACTCTCTTACCCCTGAGCCATTCCCCCAACCTCCTATTTGTTTTTTTGTTCGTTTGAGCCAAGATCTCACTTTTAGCCCTGGCTGTTCTAGAACTTATTAGTATGTAGCCAGGCTGACCTAGGAGTCTATACAACTCTACTCAGTCTTCCTGTCTCTGCTTCCCTAGTGCTTGGATTACAGGCATGATCCATCACAACTTGTAGGACTATTTTCAATTGAAGAGCACATACCCATCTAAAATAAACAGCCACTAATTCCAGTTAATTTCTTGAGGGGCTACTGGTCCGATGTTAGTAAGTCTTCTAGTTTTTCCTAAGAACCCAGGCTTTCTTAGATGAAATCTCTGGATTTTAAATGATGACAACAGTGTTGTTAAGAAATAACATAGGTCAAACAAAAGCATCCGTTGATGAATGGTTCTCGAGGCTTCCTTTTGTAATTTCTGATTAAAAATACAGTCTTGCTGGGCAGGGGTGGCACACACCTTCAGTCCCAGCACTGGGGAGGCAGAGGCAGGCAGATCTCTATGAGTTCTAGGCCAGCCTGGTCTATAGAGTGAGTTCCAGGACAGCCAGTCTACACAGAGAAACACTGTCTCAAAAAACCAAAAAATAACCTTCTGGTCAGTGGCAGACTGCTTGCTTATGTGGTCCAGTGGTGGTCCCATAAGATTATGTCACCAAGTCATAGCTGTCCTAGTTTGTGTATGTATACTATGTGGTGTGTCCTTGTGTCTAATTTTTGGAATGAGTTACAAAGACTTGTTTATTTCTTCTTAGTGTCTCTAGTTCCAGTGGGCTTTGAGTTACCTCCTTTATTAGAAGTAACTGCTCATTACAACGTGGGAAATGGAGAGAATTTAGTCAGTTACCTGGAGCGCAAACATTGATAGTTAAGGGGTGTGGAATGCTATGGCAAAGGAGATGCTGATTTTGTTATTGGAACTAGTGTACAGAAAAGGGTTTTGTGTTTATGACTCCTGGAGGTTAGTATTTTAGTGTGAGTACACAGATTGCTGGACCTCTGGGGCATTGTTCAGTCACCCTTCAAAATGGGAGGTTGCTTTAAAACAAACAAACAAACAAACAAACAAACAAACAAACAACAACAATAAAACATTTAAAAGGTAGAGGAGGAAAACCCAAACTCATACAGACCTACAGGCTAGAAAGCTCAGAATACTTCTTACCTGTTAAAACAGACCACACAAATGGAAAGAAGAAGGTATTGAAAATGGGAATCATCTTATTCTGTCTTGTTTTTAAAGAATGCCACAGTCTCGAGTTCTCTACAAGAAGTTCTTCAGAGATTTAAATCCAGAGCAAATAAAATTATCTGAGTTTCAGATACTAGATTAGGTTTATCCTGAAGAGGAGGGGTAAATCGAGACTTAGATTTTTACACTGTTGAAAAGCTTGCTTATACAGAGCAGAGAATGACCCTCTTTAAACCCCAGACTGCCCTGATATATGCTGAGTTCCCAGCCACTGGAACTACTGAACTCGTACTGAATGAGTATCCAGGACAAAGAAAGCCTCATGGTGATGGTATTTTTGGCACTGTTTAGCTCATATGGTGTTTTGGCACACTGTGGGATGCTCTTGTCCTGAGAGCAGCCAGCCATAGAATGTAGTAGCATGGGCTTCATTCTCTTTGGCTAGGGCAAGAGAGGGGAAGTTTGTTGTTTTATCTTGGACACAGTGGCTTCACCTTAATCTACTGCTATTTCAACCTCTAGATTCAAAGCTGGGGTGAAAACCTGCTAGCTCAGAGAGGTTGAGTAGCAACTAGCTAACCTCTCTTTGCTAGCGTTCCCAGAAAGCACATCCTTCTGCTCCACCCTCAAAATCCCTCCCTACTACTTCTGGGGCATCTCTTCTAGATGCCCTCTGATGCTCTGTGATTACTTTCTGTCTCCAACTCAGCCTCCGTGGTTAATTTTATTTAACGCAAGTGCTAACTTGGGGTTCACAGTGTGATTGAATATTCCCAACAGAATCTCTTTGGTTTTCTTGTGATTAAAAAAGAAAAGGCCTCTGCTTGCCTCCTTCCCTTCCTCCCTCCCTCGCTCTGTCCCACCCTCCCTCCATCCCATACACCCAATCTTGAAATGGTGTGTAGAATATTTATTCAGAATATATGTTTCAGTGCCAGTATTAGGAATAGTAGGACTGGACTTAAATGTCATCTAAAGGTTTTTCTCTTATGTTTCAATATTCTTTTGATTTTATCTTTTGGATTTTTTAAAAA
Source organism: Peromyscus nudipes (assembly GCA_902168325.1). Taxonomy (NCBI): domain Eukaryota; kingdom Metazoa; phylum Chordata; class Mammalia; order Rodentia; family Cricetidae; genus Peromyscus; species Peromyscus nudipes. The sequence goes on from CABHPH010112537.1 coordinate 30,559, forward strand.
ACAAAAAAAATATTTATGTAAATGTGTTTTGCCTCTATGTATCTATGTTCCTTGTGCATGTCTGGTGCCCTCAGAATTCAGAAGAGGTGTTGGATCACTTTAACTGGAGTTAGGGATGACTGTGAGCTAATGTGGGTGCTGGGAACCAAACTTGGGTCCTCTGCAAGAGCAACTAGTGCTTTTATCTACTGAGCCATCTCCCAGCCCTTCATCTTTTGGATTTTAAAATACATTTTTCAGATGTCTGAGAATCATAAGACTTTAGCTTTTATTTATAGATATTTTCAAAGCAAGTAATAAATTTCAATAATAAAATATTGAAAATATAAGAATAATCATCATCTGGAGAATTATTAGACTTTTTATTAGTAATACTTACTGTTAATAGAGGACTGGGCATGGTGGTACTTGCCTTAAATCTCAGCACTCAGGAGACAGAGGCAAATGGATCTTTGTGAGTTTGAGGACAACCTGGTTTACATAGCAAGTTTCAGGTCAGCCAGAGTTACATAACAAGACCCTTTAAAAATAAAAAGTGCCAGAGGACGGGATGAAGGATCTGCAGTTAGCCCAGACCAACAGATCAGAGCCATCTTTCTTCAGATACTGATGGCAAGCCTAGGCTGTCTGTATTTTGTATATTTTTAAGGTTCTTACAGCTCCCTCTTCATATGGATAAACTCCTAGAGTGAATTACAGAATAGAGGAGAATAGTTGACTTATTATGTACTACAAAGGATGCAGTTTGAGACCAGTGTACTGGAACTGCACGGCGCAGGTACCCATGCCACCTTCTTTGGTGTGCCTCGCTCCAGCTCCTCAGTATGTATGCCAGCCCAGAAGCTCTTTGAATCTGCTTTTTGTTTTTGTTTTTGTTTTTTGAGACAGTGTTTCTCTGTGTAGCTTTGGAGCCTGTCCTGGAACTCATTCTGTAGCCCAGGCTGGCCTTGAATTCACAGAGATCTACTTGCCTCTGCCTCCCAAGTGCTGGGACTAAAGGTATGCGCCACCACCGCCCGGCTTGAATCTGCTTTTTAATTCTATTTTTTTTTATTACTACAGAAGCCTGAGTGATGAACTCTGCTCTTTGGTGATTAAGTTTCTAGTGTCTGTCCCCTCTGCTCTAAGATTAAAGTTGGGCTGAGAACCTGGCCTCTAATCCTCCCTTTCTGGTGACTTTGAAAGCTATCCAGGGAGGCCTCTACACCACCCCTCAGCCACCAGTTACCTCAGTATCCAAACAAAACAAAACAAAACAAAGCAAAACAACAAAAAATCAGGATTCTTAGGACCTGTGTGCTAGGAACTGAGGATGAAGGCCAAATATATCAAATTAAAGAAAAGTGTGACCTATAATTAATTTGCTGTTAGTGTGAGGGATATATATTTGAGTCTCGCAGGCTAGCTTTAAGCTCATGGCAGTCTTTTTGCCTCAGCCTCAGTGCTGGGATTATATCATGAGGCACCATGCCCAGCTAAACTCAGCTAAACTCACAAAGTTTTATTAGTGTGCAGAAGTGTCTGAGTGGTAAACGATCTTGTTTTATTGTCTGGTGAACAGAAAATCCTGACCATGTTCTTTTTGTTCTAGCCTCCCCCACCCCCACTTTAAAGAATATAACTAACGTTCTGGAGTAGTGGCTAAGGAAAGGTGCCATTTATTATTTCTATATATCAAATTCTATTACCAGCTGGACCTGTATGTGTGATAGGGGTTGTGTGTCAACTTGTGGTCTGCCAGGGTCTGAGTCGCAGTGGTGCCTGGGTCGGTTGGATTGTAATGGCAGTTTGAGCTTTCTCTTTGAGAAGCAAGTGTTCATTTGACTGCTTTGTTGATCATGCTTCTGTCTTCTTTTCCTGACCCAGATTACCAGAGACTGATGACCGTGGCGGAGACGATTACAGCTCTTATGTTTCCTTTCCAGTGGCAGCATGTCTATGTCCCCATCCTCCCAGCTTCTCTCCTGCATTTCTTAGACGCTCCTGTCCCATACCTGATGGGCTTGCATTCCAATGGCCTCGATGACCGGTCAAAGCTGGAGCTGCCTCAGGAGGTGAGAAGAGAAGCTGAGTGGGTCGATGGCCCTCTCCAGCACTGGAGGGACAAGGATTCTGGGGGGAGCCCAGCATGGTGTCACCAAGGGCCTTTTTGGGGGTGAAGACAGGGAATATGAAAAACTTTTCAGGAAAAAGTACAATGAGTTTTTAGCCCAATTTATATCATTTTAGAGATTCATCACCTGGCATGTCCATTGTGTTTGTATATTTTATTTTTTTTAATTGCTTTTTTAATACACATTTTTTCAAGCACTGTGTTCCCACTTTTATTGCCATCTTTGGCTTCTTGTATACATGGGCCACGTTCTGTTCCTTTTAGGATTCTTTATCCTCATTCTCTGTTAACTTCAAGTATGTGAGTGTGTGAAGAAGTTGCTGGGAAGCCAGCAATTTTTTTAATGGGACTGTTTGAGAAATCATAGTTTATGTAAGAGACTCCAGCATTCTGTGTGTTCTGGTATGTGGCTCCTCAACTCTGTGGCTTTCTCCATTGCTAGAACAGCCTTTGCACCTGTTTCTAGCCTCTCCCTATACTTAGATAGTGGGATTGAAGAGTACCAATGTGTGCTTCATAAGTAGGTCTGTCTGTGGTCTCAGAGTCCCATTCACCCAGGCTTGCCCTCAATGAAGGTCACACATTATTGAGGGCAGTTAGCTAGTTGGATATTTTCTACCCTGATTTATAGCAGATAACCTCTATGGGGGTAAAGAGCTGCGGGTCACTCTCTTTAAAAGAGTAAACCATTACACATGATGAGGTAAGAGTAATGGTATCCTTGAAACACACTTTTAGTTTTTTTCCCAAAAGAATACATTTTTTACAAAACCAATAATAATAAGAATTAGCTCATGTCTTACTACCCAGAGATAAGGAAAACTACTAATAATAAGAATTAGCTCATGTCTTACTACCCAGAGATAATTTCATTTAACATTTTAGTTGGCATCGTTATACTATAAGGTATCTTTAAACTCTGCTGTGAGAAGGAAGCATTGAGGCAGATGAGGGACATTGATGTGGGTCTGTGCGAGGTGGCATCAGGACATTGAGGTGGGGTAAGCTTGGTTTATAAAAGAGACTTTCTACAGAAGGACAGAGAATGTTCATTTCTTAGACCCTCAAATTAGAATTCATCAGTTGCAGCCGTATCTTCAGCCGTCAGAAGTCTGTAAAAAGCCCTTTGTTCTTTTTCACACCAACACATGATCTCAGCTGGCCTTGAGCAAATGAGAGCCTGAGCTGCTCTTGTAAGGCTTCTTTTGTTCCGGCTTCTCTTTGGGGTTTCATTGTCCGAAGCCACAGCCATGTCAGAAAAGTGAGCTTGAGAGCAGTAGAGTGGGGAAGAGGCTGTCACTTTGTGCCTGTCCCCTTTCTTTCTTCTCCTTCTGTCTTTCCCTCCAGGATCCTGTGTGCTGAGATCCCTTTCAGGGATGAACTCAAAGATGTACTGAGGGGAAGCTGGCTGGGATTGAGCCTGGGAACTCAGGTTGGCAAAGGGCTTTGTGACCCTCTGAAGGAAGAGTTTGGGAGAGTTTGGGGGATTTGGAGGATACAGGAAATTACTTCCTTAGCTAAGTTTTCCATGAGCCCTTTCAGCAAGGCAGGGGTGAGCAGAGGAGAAGTGGTCATTTTAGCCTTCAGTGTCTTCGCCAGGTTTTGCATCTTCACCAGGCTGTCACCCAGGTGCCAGCCCTTTTCTCAGTTCAAGGAAGGGATGCTTGAGGAGTTGGTCGTAGGTTTGTAAATGGCTTTCGGTTGCCAGCCCCACTGTGTGCTGAGAGGAAACAGCATACGACTGTTTTATGAGCCTAGAAATTAAATGGCCTTTTCATTTCGTCTTCTCACCCCTCTTCTTTCAGCTCTGTTTTGTAGAGTGACTAGTGAGGTCTACTTAGGGGGTTCCTATGTATCTTCATTAAGCCACCTTTGAAGTGTGTGCCTGAGCTACTTTCCTCAGCCTCCTCTGACCAGAGATATCCACATATGTGGACCCAGAATTTGAGGATGATAAAATTCTCTTTATAGGGGATCTGATGCCTTCCTCTGACCTCTGCAGGCACCAAGTACACTTGTGGTGCAGACATACATTCAGGCTGTATGGGAGGGGTACAGTAAAGAAAGCACCATGATTAGGGGAAAGGTTTTTTATTGTGAATCAGAAAGAGAAAATATCCAGCGGCATCTGGAAGAGTCCAGAGCAGAGAGAAAAAGCAGCAGACTGGGCATGGCCAGGGCTAGGGAAGCGGTGGTAGTGAGAACAGTGGGTTGTAAGGAGGATGAGTAGCTGTGGGGAGGGAAGCCTGTGGGCTGGAGCAGGCCTGAGCATTTAGGGTGGTGGTGAGAAGGTCCGGGGGGCTAGTGTGGGGGCTTTGAAATGTATGATGGATACTTGAATGGGGACTGAAGGAGCCTGGAGGCTAGCATGGACTTTGCTATGCTGGTAGCCACAAGTATATGTCAGTGGAGAGCTCTGTGCCCCTTCTGCCAGAGGTAAGGGAAATGACTCCTTTTGGTTGATGGGAACCTGTTTCACAAGTTCCTGAGGAATGCTGGCTTTTATCTAACCACCAGAAATCCTGCTATAGTAGCTTGAATTGAGCCAAGACTGTCATTTCTGGATGTATATTGCCTGAGACCTAACACAGGCAAATCACCCATACAAATAAATAAATAAATTAAAAAAAAAGTTTAAGGACACTCTCTCTTTGACTCACAGCATTGGGAGAGAAGCCACCAAGCATTATTGGGTGGATCTGGTTATTTTAGTTGCCTCCATGTTTCTTGTTGAAGAAACTGCTTTTTTCCCTCTTTCTTTTTAAAGAGAGACAGTCGAGGAGTAAGAGATGGAGGTGTGTGCTCTCCTTCTGTCAGCTGTGTGTAAAGGGTTCTTGACTAGATGAGTTGATTTTGTTTTTATCTCCTTTTTTGATGGCTTAGCCTAGTAGCATTTATTTATTTTTCTATTTTTGGTTTTTCAAAACAGGATTTCTCTGTGTAGCCCTGGCTGTCCTGGAACTCCCTCTGTAGACCAAGTTAGCCTTGAACTCAGAGATCCGCCTGCCTCTGCCTCCCCATTGCTAGATTCAAAGGCATGCACCATCACCGCTCAGCTGTGTAATAGCATTTATAATGTTCAAATCTTAAATGAGTAAGAAGTAGTCTATTTTTAGGTTATAAACAGTGGCCTTTTAAGCTGGCAGGAGCCAACTTTGTTATCTAGTAGAGAAACTCAGAGGTATAAAGTTAATCTTCTAGTCTTTGAATTTTTGAGATGGGAAATCTTTCTTTTTATAGATACAGGTTAATAGGGTAACTTGTGCACTCAGCATTAAATGATGCAGGGAGTGTTCAAAATGTAGTTGTAATAGATCTTAGTTTATGGAATGGCTGTTGGCCAGCTGATCATGTTATACCCTGGCTGCTTCTTCCAAAACATGAAGGTTATTGAGCCAAGGATAAACTTGTGGATCACTGGGTCAGCATTTGGGTATATAGTATCAGTGCCTTGCTGAAGAAGGACCCTTACCTTTTGCCGTAAGGAGACCTATTTCAGGTAGATTAAAAAGTTAAATGTGAGCCGGGCGTTGGTGGTGCACGCCTTTAATCCCAGCACTCGGGAGGCAGAGGCAGGCGGATCTCTGTGAGTTCGAGGCCAGCCTGGGCTACCAAGTGAGTTCCAGGAAAAGGCGCAAAGCTGCACAGAGAAACCCTGTCTCGAAAAACCAAAAAAAAAAAAAAAGTTAAATGTGGGGGCCATTGAGGTGGCTCAGTGGGTAAAGGCACTTGCCAGCAAGCCTGACAACCTGAGTTAAATTCCCAGAACCCACATGGTGGAAGGAAAGAGCCTACTCCCCAGTGTTGTCTTCTAACTTTGCTTGTGTACACACACTCACCCACACACACATGTAAATGTACTATAAAAAAATCTTTGACATTATGATTCTCAAAAACAACTTTGTAACATGTATCTCTTTTATATAAAGGAGACAGGCATACCCTGAGCCCTTTAGTAATCTATTGGAGTGAAGGCAATGTTACTTGTCTTGTGAGGACAGGCTAATAGGCATATGAACAGCTCTTCTAATTTATAGTGCAAGAAAATGGACAGAACAAGAACTTTAAAGCTTTAAGTTGATTAATAAACTTTAAAAAAAAAAAAAGGAGGTGCGGGGACTGACCCATGTAGATGTAACCAACCGTCTTATTAAATAAGAAACACAGAGCCAATGTAAAGATAAAAGCCCAAGAGGTCAGAGCTAAGAGCCTTACCCGCCTGCTGCCAGCTAGCCTCTTCAGCCAGGAGACCTCTCCGGAAAAAAAGGGGAGCTACTTCCTGTGCGTTTGTCTTATAAAGACTTCCTGTTCTGCCTTCTCATTGGTTGTAAACCCAACCACATGACCGTCTCGTCACTGCCTGTCTGTGGTCACTCCAGGTCTTCTATGGTTGGTATTGAGATTAAAGGCGTGTGTCTCCAATGTTGGCTGTATCCTTGAACACACAGAGATCTACTTAGTTCTGCCTACCAAGTGCTGGGATTAAAGGCGTGCGCCTCCTTCAGGAAATCCTACCGCGTGCACCACCACAACCGGCTTTCGCTATGGCTTGCTAATAGCTCTGACCCCTAGGCAACTTTATTTATTAACATACAAATAAAATCACATTTCAGTACAAATAAAATACCACTATAGACCCAGGAGCTGGGAAGATGTTCAGTGGTCAAAAACACTGGCTGCTCTGCCAGAGGACCCGAGGTCAATCTCTAGCACCCACATTTTTTAAAGCATTAAGAAATGTGCAAGACCTCTGAGGATGAATGGTGGTGATAGTGATCAGTTTAAGTATATGACTGGGGTGAAGCTGAGTTCAGATCCCAACTCTGTTAAGTAGTGGTTTTAGGTATGTTACTTAGTCTTAAAGTCTTAAAAAACCTGTGTCAGGTTTTTTAAATTAATCGATTTAGTGAGTATGGGTGTTGTGCCTGCATGTATATCTGTCTTTGTGCCTGGTGTCCATGTAGACCAGAAGAGGACAATGGGTCCACTGGATCTGGAGTTAACAGACAGTTGTAAGCCAAAATGTGGGTGCTAGAGATTGACCTCGGGTCCTCTGGCGGAGCAGCCAGTGTTTTTGACTGCTGAACATCTTCCCAGCTCCTGGGTCAGTCCCCTCACCTCCTTTTTTTTTTTTTTTTTTTTTAAGTTTATCTTTTTAGGTTAGTCCAGGATGACCTGGACCTATGTAGCCCCATGCTGGTCTGAAACTCTTAGCAGTCCTCCTGCCTCAACTTCCCCAAGTGCTGGGATTATAGGCATGCTCTACCCTGCATGACTTCTTTTTGTAAACTGAGACTAGCTAGATGGTAACAAGTCCTTTGTTAACCCATATTGCCTACCATTTAGCGTTGTGTGAATGCTGACTGTACTTCCTCTCTGAGGAGGTCTTAAAGTCAGAAGGAGGCATAAGGAAGGACTGTGACGGTCAAATCTCACAAGTGAGGAGTGAAGCTGAGAAGGGAATGATACAGCACTCAGTGCATTCAGGTCACACTGAAGACGGTGGCAGTCAGTACCGGTGCCTGGACTTTGACACTCTTCTCACTGACTGTGCAATGCAGTAATCTGTCAGACATTTGACCAGCCTTCACTGTGGAGCTCTCGTGTGCTTCACCATGATACCATCGTGGTCTCTACACTACTTTTAGCTATTTCCCCTAGCATTTTACTTCTGAGGAAAGTGGTCAGAGATCATGCCATGTTCTTAAGGTTTTATACTCAGAAAGGCAGGGCAGCTCTGAGCATAGGGCTGTCTCATTGCTCACTCCATCTTCCTTACCCTGTGTCTCATGTATATCATTTAGATGTATCCATTGTCCTTTCTAAAACTTCTCTCACGGTGCTCTATTTGTTCATGCCCCTTCCTATTTTGATTTCTAGGCCAACCTCTGCTTTGTGGATGTTGACAACCACTTCATTGAGTTGCCAGAGGACTTGCCTCAATTTCCCAACAAATTGGAGTTTGTCCAGGAGGTCTCTGAGATCCTCATGGCTTTTGGGATTCCACCTGAAGGAAATCTCCATTGCAGCGAAAGCGCCTCAAAGCTGAAGAGGATCCGAGTCTCTGAGCTTGTGTCTGACAAGAGGAATGGGAATATTGCGGGCTCCCCTCTGCATTCCTATGAGCTCCTCAAGGAGAATGAAACTATTGCCCGGTTGCAAGCTTTGGTCAAGAGGACTGGTGTGAGTTTGGAAAAAGTAAGATTCTGGGATTAAGTTTGTGACAGATTTATTCTTTGTTAGAGTGCTGTCCTGGGGAAGATGGATTTAAGATGAGAAGGTGCCCAGGTCAGGACAGTGCTTATTGTGAGCAGTGAAGGAAATGTTCCATATGGGAAACTGACTTAGTGCTTGCAAATGTTGCTCGGTGAGTCTGGGTGACTTCTTGTGCAGATCAGGGAGAGCCTGTTGCCACTCTGTGTGACACTCCGCAGCGTGGTTGGGAAGGATGGTGGTGGTAAGCCTTGAGTTCAGACCTTTCATATCCATTGCCCTGTGATGTCACAACAGCCTAATAGAGATACATATTGACTGACGCTGAGGCTTAGAGGCCTTTAAGCTTTTCTGCCCTAGATTGGGAGCCTTGCCTGGAGTTCAACTACAGTTTAGAACAGATCCTGTAATGCTGACCTCTCTCTAGGGATGCACTTGGTTTTCCAGTTTCTGGTTTTGATGAAATTAAGCTTTTTGTGCTTGTTTGCCCGTCTCTTTACCTTCCCATTCTCATTGCTAAACGACTTTGGTTAGTTACATATAAATGTTAGGCTGATGTAATGATTTTAGTGGTGAGCAATTTCATTTCTCTATTTTATTTTGTAAAGTACAGCAGATTAAAAAAGCTATACCAGTTGAACAAAGAAATATTTAGGAAGATAAGAAATGTATATACTTTTAAAAAAGCACAGTCTTTGAAAGGTGAGAAAAATGACATCCCACTCTCACTGCCTCCCTCAACCCTACCTGTCCTTCCCCAAAAAAAGAAAGGAAAAGAAAGGTGATACCAGGAGGCACCGAGAACCAGAGTTGATCCACTGCCCTGACTTCCAGGCTCTCTCTTCTCCTTTGCCCAGGAGTGATTCCCTCCTCTCCTCCCTTAGCTGGATTGCACTCAGCTCCCAGCGACTGCATCTCCACTTCATTGAGTTGCTGGATACCTTCAGATTGAGCTCTGTTTTTCTCTACAGAGTCTCCTTCCCTTCCCTATCTTTACTTCCTTCCGGCTTGCTAGGCAAGGTTCTACCACTAAGCTAAATCTCTGACTCCTAGAATTCTTTCCTTTATGTTCTTCCCATTTTTCCTTCTTTTGTTCTCACCTCTTCACCATTTGCTGCTGAGACCAAAAGGAAAAAAATCAGATGAGTTGTATTTCTTTGGCATAAAAGTATAATTGCTCGTCGGGTGGTGGTGGCACATGCCTTTAATCCCAGCACTTGGGAGGCAGAGGCAGGTGGATCTCTGTGAGTTCGAGGCCAGCCTGGTCTACAGAGTGAGATCCAGGACAGGCACCAAAACTACGGAGAGAAACCCTGTCTCGAAAAACCAAAAAAAAAAAAAAAAAAAAAGTATAATTGTTTGTATTTTCAGCTGTCTTCTCTTTTTTCCCCCTCCCTCTCTCCCTCTCTCCCTCCCTCCCTCCCTCCCTCCCTCCCTCCCTTCCTCCCTTTCTTTTTTAGCTGGAAGTTCGTGAAGACCCCAGTAGCAATAAAGATTTCAAAGTTCAGTGTGATGAAGAAGAACTCAGGATTTACCAGCTAAACATTCAGATCCGGGAAGTTTTTGCCAATCGTTTTACTCAAATGTTTGCCGATTATGAAGTGTTTGTCATCCAGCCCAGCCAGGATAAGGAGTCCTGGTTCACCAACAGGGAGCAGATGCAGAACTTTGATAAAGTGAGTGAGACCCCGCGAGGCGTGGATGAGAGCTAGTTACAGCTTGACAAGTGAAGTCAAATGGAGAAGCAGGCGTGCAGATCATTACTGTGATTGACCTCTAGCCAGAGTGCCCCTCCTTTGTTTCTGTTTTGCTTTGTGGTGCTGGAAAGGACTCTCCAGGCAAAGATGCATGTGTAGTTGACCATCAGGGCTGACTACGTCAGACTCTCAGGAAATCTGAACTTTTAGGAGAGTTAACAGAGGGGAGGAGGGCTGTAGTTGGCTAAAGTTGATAAAGCTTCACAGAATTGTCCCACTTCAGCCCTTGGGCGTGTTGCCAGTGATGATCAGGGCTGCCATGCTCCCTTCTCTGTTGCTGATTGCTTCCTTTTGGTCCCACTAGGCATCCTTCCTGTCAGATCAACCTGAGCCCTACCTGCCCTTCCTCTCAAGATTCTTAGAGACCCAGATGTTTGCATCTTTTATTGACAACAAGATCATGTGTCATGATGATGATGATAAAGACCCTGTCCTCCGGGTCTTTGACTCGAGGGTAGACAAGATCAGACTGTTGAATGTTCGGACACCTACTCTCCGGACATCCATGTATCAGAAGTGTACCACTGTGGATGAAGCAGGTAAGACCTCTTGGCCTCTGGGACTCCATTGTTAACATGTCCCTTTACCTAAACATGTCTGCTTCTTTCTCTCTTTTTGCTTTTGAGTATGTTATCACATGGCCTGTGATGCTCTTCTTTATTATTTTATTTTATTTTTGTTCTTTTGAGACAGGATCTCTGTAGCCCTAGCTGTCCTGGACTTCATTATATAGACCAGGCTGGCCTCAGCTCACAGAGCTCTGCCTGCCTGTGCCTCTCAGTAGAGACTAAAGGTGTGCATCACCATGCATTGCTTTCTTCCTTATGTTTTGTTTGCTTTCTTTTGGCCTGGAAATCTTTTTTGTTTGTTTGTTTTTGAGACTGAGTCTCTCTATGTAGTCTTGGCTGGCCTGGAACTGCTCTGTAAATCAGGCTGGCTTTGAACTCCTAGAGATCTACCTGCTTCTCAAAATCATTTTTGTTTTTGTTTTTTGATTTTTTGAGACAGGGTTTCTCTGTGTAGCTCTGGCTGTCCTGGAACTCACTCTGTAGAACAGGCTGGCCTCAAACTCACAGAGATCCACCTGTCTTTGCCTTCTGAGTGCTGGATTAAAGGTGTGCACCACCACCACCACCTGGCTTCAAAATCATTTTTAAAGTCAGGATTCCTAGTCCTTTTCATAGTGTATTATACTTGAAAATGGCAGTATTCAAACAGCCGAGGGCTGTGGTCACTTGAGACTCTACTTACCTGCCAGGCAGTTCTCAGCCCATCTGTAATTCATGTGTTGACTCTGCAGCATAGCCATTTGACTTACTCTTATCTGTTGTCAGAATGTGGAGTCTCGTGGGTCTATCAGAATACAGGGTTAAGCTATGGGATGATGAGCTAACTAGCCCTCAGTTTTAAGGCTCTTTCAGAAAAAGAGGTGTCAGAGTGTCACTTGAAGCAGCTATATGATGTTTCCAGAGCACCAGAGGTCATTAGTCTGCCACTGGCCATGTCCGCAGCCTTTGGGACTGAACTAGACTCTGTCTAGGTTTCCCCTCTGTGTGTCCCAGAAAATTCTCAGGGCAGTTAGCTGAGACATTGTAAGAATTACCTAATCTATTTCTAATTTTTAGGGACTTCTGCCCCTCATTGCCTAATGGCCAGTGTTTTGAAGTCATATTTTATCTGTTTGTTTTCCTGTGTGTGTGTATTTCAGGCAGGAGGGTAAAATAATCTTTTCACTCTTATCTTGGCTAGAAGTGAAAGAGTAGTCACTTTTAAAAGTTTGACTTGATTTTTTTTTTTTTTTTAAATCTCATTCAGAAAAAGCAATTGAACTACGTCTGGCAAAAATTGACCACACTGCGGTTCACCCACATCTACTTGATATGAAAATCGGACAAGGAAAATATGAACCTGGCTTTTTCCCTAGGTTGCAGTCTGATGTACTTTGCACCGGGCCAGCCAGCAACAAGTGAGTAAACCTAGAGATGCCCCAACCTAGCTGCCGAGCACAGCAGCCAGTGGCATCCAGAGTCTAAACTAGAGTGGTTGCACAAAAGACCTCAGACGTTCTAAAAACAAGTGTGGACAAGACTCAAACTATGTAGGTGTCAAGAGTATCTGTCGGTGTTTGTTTCCACTGTACAAATTGAGATAATTGTATCCCAGGACTAGCAAGCAGCCAGGCTGCAGCAGGATTAAAAGGACCTCACACCTGAACCCCCTAGAACGACTATCTAGCTTTATGTTCTTAAAAGGCCGTGTTGGAGATAACTGGGCTGGGACTGAAAGTGGCTGCCATGCCGGATGGTTCCTTTTCAGTTTCTTTTGGAGATGAACGTGTCAAGTCCTAGACAGTTTTGTATCTGCATGTGAAGTTTTGGTGTATAGTTTAAGACAAATCAATGTCTTACTCTTTGCAGACTGCTCTCTCTTTTGTTCATTCACTTCTCTCTTAGCTGCTCATCCCTGAGCACTTTGTACGGCCTCCGGTGGCTTTCTGTGCTCGCCATCAGCTGCCTAGATACTCTCATTTTCTTTGGTCAGTTGGCCTTACTTTTTAAAAAAAATTTATTTAACTTTATTTTATGTGCATTGGTGTGAGAGTGTCAGATGCACTGGAACTGGAGTTACAGGCAGTTGTGAGCTGCCATGTGGGTGCTGGGAATTGAACCCAGGTCCTCCGGAAGAGCAGTCGGTGCTCTTAACCTCTGAGCCATTTCTCCAGCCCCAGTTGGCCTTACTTTTTAGTGGCTTTTTTTCCCCCCTATTTTGAGATAGTGTCTCTCACAATGTAGACCAGGTTGGCTTAGAACTCATAGAGTAGTAGATATTCTTAATGGCCTCTTTGATATTGTCAGGTGGACAAAAAGGAATGCCCCTGCCCAGTGGAGGCGGAAAGACCGGCAGAAGCAGCATACAGAACACCTGCGCTTAGACAATGACCAGAGAGAGGTATGACACTGTGTGTACGGCAAGGACTCCACCTGCTGTCCTCATTGTCCCAGCAATGGCCTTTCTCCTTAGAGAAGGGTTTAAGTGTGCTTCTGGAGAGAGTTTTCCACATGGCGTTCTCTCCATACTAATTCCCTGCTGAGTGTAATATAAACTTCAGAAAATGACAGTCTGAAACTTAGGAGAAATACCTTTAAAATTAGGACTTCTTGTATGTGGTATATTAGGAAAGAACTAATTTTATTAAAATATAATGGAGGAAAGTTAACTGGGGTGTGGACTGCGACACTGATTCTTAAGATGAAGTCTGAGTCTGAAGATGGAGGACATTTCCCTGTGCCTTAGGTGGCTGTAATGGTTAGTTTTCATGTTGACTTGACACAGTCCAGAGTTGGGGGGGTGTTGTCTAGATTAGGTTGGCCTGTGATCATGTCTTGATTATCTTGATTACCTTAGCAAGAGGATGTGGGAAGGTCCTCTTGCTATGGGTGATACCATTCCCTGCGTAGGGGATCCTGGATTGTATAAGAGTAGAGAAAGCAAACAGAGGACCACCCTATCTTCATCCTTGCTCTCTGCTGTTGTGGATTTGATGAGATCAGCTCCCTCAGGCCCTGCTGTTGTGACTTCCTGATAGGATAAAACTGTGATGTGCATCTTGAACTTGAATCAACACTTGCTTTTGTTAGGGTATTTTATCGCAGCAATAGAAAAGAATGGAGATAGTGGACTTGACTTTATTTTTGCCCCTTATGTGGATAAGGAGAGGGATGGTGTCTTAGTTACTGTTCTGCTGTGAAGAGACATCACTGTTGCTAGAGTTTTCCTGCCTGGCCCACTGTCAGGACAAATCTCTCTCACCTGCCAGTCCCACAGCCGCTCAGACCCAACCAAGTAAACACAGAGACTTATATTGCTTACAAACTGTATGGCTGTGGCAGGCTTCTTACTAACTGTTCTTATAGCTTAAATTAATCCATTTCCATAAATCTATACCTTGCCACGTGGCTCGTGGCTTACTGGCATCTTTACATGCTGCTTGTCCTGGCGGTGGCTGGCAGTGTCTCCTTCCACCTTCCTGTTCTTTTCTCCTCTCTGTTAGTCCCGCCTATACTTCCTGCCTAGCCACTGGCCAATCAGTGTTTTATTTATTGACCAATCAGAGCAACACATTTGCCATACAGAACATCCCACAGCACATCACGATTAAGGCAGCTCTTACAAAAGAAAGCATTTAATTTGGGCTTGCTTACAGTTTCAGAGGGTTGATCCATTATCATCAGGATAAGGGACATGGTGGTAGGCAGGAAGGCATGGTGTTGGAGCAGTAGCTGAGAGTTTTATATCCTGATCTTCCTGTAGCAGACAGAGAAAGAAAAAGGGGGGGGGGAAGACACACACACACACACACACACACACACAGAGACAGAGACAGAGACAGAGACAGAGGGACACTGGGTCTGGATTGGATTTTTGAAATCTCAAGTCCACCTCCAGTGACATACTTCCTCCAACAAGGCCACACCTTTTAACCCATCAGTTCTCAAACTGTGGTTCGGGACCTCTTTGGGTTAGGGGTCACACATCAGATATCCTGCATATTAGATATTTATATTGCGATTCATAACAGTAGCAAAATTACAGTTATGAAGTAGCAACAAAAATAATTTTATGATTGGAGGTCACCACAACATGAAGAACTGTATTAAAGGGTTACAGCATCAGGAAGATTGAGTCCTGACCCTTCTGTCTTGACCTTTCCCAAACAGTTCCACTAATTAGGGACCACGCATTCAGACATGAGCCTATGGGGTCACCCTCACAGGTGCAGACCATCACAGATGGTATAGCAGATTATTGAATTTGTTTCCCCAATTCTCTCTGCTGCAAGCTGAGTTACTGCTTCTTAGTGTAGTCTCTAGTTTAAACTTCTGGCTGGAGACCCTGCTGTAGATTTGTTGCAAAGCCTTTCAGGAACTTAAAAGACATTGTGATTTTCATCTTAAACTAATAAAATTCAGTCAAGAAGACTTTTCGTGTGTGTCTCGCACCTCAGTGAGTTGGAAAATAAATAGCTTGTTTTCCTTGTCTGTTTTTTTTTTTAACTTTCTTTTTTATTTATTCTTTGTGTCTTTCACATCAGGCATCTCCATTCCATTCATTTCCCATCCCTTTGTATCAGTCCTCTGCCCTTGCAACCCCCACCCCCCAAATAAAATAAAATAAAATTTAAGAGAAAAAAAGAAAGAAGGAAAACTCAATCTCATCATGGAAACTGTAGTATGACACAGTGAGTCACGAAGTAAATCCTTTTATCCATACACTTTTATGTTTTTTAACTTTTTTTTTACTCTTTGCAAGTGTTCATTGCAAAGAGTAATTGGTCTGGTTCGAGGCCTTTGGTTTCTGCTACGCTATTGATGATGGGCCCTCACTGAAACTCCTTGGATATCCTGTTGTTGCCCTGTGTTGTGGAGATCCTGGAGCCTTGGGTCTGCAGGACTGGTCCCTTCATGTACTCCAGCAGATCACAGATGGGGTGGATATTGGGGTTGGCCAACACATTATCCTGGTTCTGGGCCAAGTAGTTGCAGGATTGGTCAGCCTGCCAGCTCTCTCTTGTCCTCACCACTAGGGCGGAGCTCTCCTGCATTGCCCTGGCTAGTTCACCCCTTGAAGTGATGAGCAAGGGGCAGGGCCAGTTCTCCTGCTTTCATGTCCTCAGGGTCGGTTCTCCCATACCTACACCTTCAAGGCCAGCTCTATTGTGTAGACGAATTTCTAAATGGTCTTATTAAATAAAAAACATGGAGCCAGGGATATAGGGATGAAAGCCTTAGAGATCAGGGAAATAGTGATAGCCACCAACCTTACTTCTCCAGCTCTGCAGCTACCAAAAGGGAGTGACTTCCTGTCTACCTGCGCCATTATTTCCTGCTGTTCTGCCCTCTCATTGGCTCTTAGCCCAGCTACCTCACTTCCTTGTCACTGCCTGTCTGTACAGACCTCCAGGTCTCTATGGTTGGTACTGGGATTAAAGGCGTGTGTCACCAGCTTGGCTGTATCCTAGTGTGTCCTTGAACACACAGAGACTCTGCCTGCCACGTGATCGGATTAAGGGCATGTGCTACTACTGCCTGACTTTTGTGTTTACTGGCTTGCTATTTCCTCAGATCTCCAGGCAAACTTCATTAACATACAAATAAAATATCACCACATTTCAGCATAAATAAAATATCACCACACTATTGTGTTGCCCAGGCATGGCAAAAGGACCACTTTCCTGAGTGCTGCAGCTGATGAGAGGCAGGGACAGCTCTCCTGCTCTTATTACCTCAGGGCCACCTCTCCCACCTGCCTCAGATGTTGATGGGTGGGGGTAAGGGGCCATGCTGCTGCATGACAGATGAGTAATGAGGACAGCTCTCCCATGCTCACAACTTCAGGGCTGGCTGATTCTTGACTGTTTTTTAAAGAAATGAATGAAACTTGAAGGGCTGTTTGTGGCTCAGTGCTAGTTAGAACACTTGTCTTGCAGGGGTAGGCCACTAGAGTTTCAACCCAGCACCACAAAACAATTTTTTTTTCAACTTTAAGATATAGTTATGAAATTTTTACGGCTGGTCTATAGGAAATAATTATGCTTAGACTTTTGTGCTGTTGGCATAAGGAATTGGTATTGATGTTCTAAATATTTCACCTCTATCTTCTGCCTCACTTCAGTAGGACTGTTTTTAGCAGTATTTATTGAGTGTACTTTTGTAGTCATAATCACTGGGGTAAGCATTTGAAATACCAAGATGACAAGGAGGCAGCCATTTCCTCAGAGAACATGTATGTTAGGGAGTAGAGTCAGGTACACAAGTAAATCAAGTAGAAAAATCTTTTGAAGGAGCCATGTGAAGGGCAAATCCTCTCACAGTCACTGGTGAGAGAATGTAGAGATAATTCTAGTGGGATAATCCACAAACAACTACTTGGAGGAGGAGCCAGTGTCTATTGAGGCCTAGAGATCAATAGGGTTGTTACAGAGAAAGAACAACACTTCCAGTAGAGGGCAGGATCTGAAGCTGGTGTGGATTGTATAAAGCAGGCTGTGGAAGACTGTTTTGGAGGAGAGAAACATAGAGATAGATAGCCAGTTAGGGAGCAGATGCACTTGGCAGTAAGGGCAGATTAATGGGTCAGAACATAGAATGGACAAGGTTGTGATACTAGAGATAATATGGAGGAGGGGGCAATATTAGGGATAAAATGCTGGTCATGAACCTGAGATGTCAAGAATGCCCATGTGTAGTTTATGAAATTGATGTGGACCTGTGTTAAAACAAACAGCAACATACTATAGAAGAGTAGGAAGTATGGTTGTTTCCTCAGTTCCTGATTTAGCAAGATTAGGACAAATAGATCCTTTTTATGTGGTGAGAATAGTTTAGTTCCTTTTATCATGGTGAGTGAAATGATTATTGCAGTCACGTTGAGGTCTGATTGGATTTGCTCATTGAGCTGTGTATGCAGTAGCAGGCATGTCCAATCTGTGGACTCCTGGCTACACGTACCCTACGATACCTGTGAATGCAGCCCAATGTAAAACAGTAAATGTACTTAACCATTGTGAGATCAGTTTGTTTATTTATTGCAATTTGTAACTCTGCTGCAGGATTCTTAAGTATAAACTTTGTAGAGGACAATATCATGTCATAATGTCAAAAAGTTGAATATGCCTGCTAGTGTGTGTGTGTGTGTGCCCTGTGCACAGGAGCACGTGTCTAAGTCCCTATTACGTCTTTAAATCAAAGGTACTTTATTATACCTGTGTCAGCAAAACCAAAAATCATAGCACTTTGGTTTTTCTCTTTAGTACAAGAATTGAACTTAAATTTCCTGCTTACAAGTGTATTTGAGCTCAGGCAGAGGCAAGCAAAGAAGTATGGGTGTAGTGCTGTGCTCAGGACCCCAGCAGTACTGATTGCTTATGGTTTCTGTGCATGGACATAAGAGGTATTTGCTTTTTCTGTTTGATGTAGAAGTATATCCAGGAAGCCAGGAATATGGGCAGTACCATCCGTCAGCCCAAACTGTCCAACCTGTCTCCATCAGTCATTGCCCAAACCAACTCGAAGTTTGTAGAAGGCCTGCTGAAGGAATGCCGCAACAAGGTGAGCTGTGGACACTTGAATGCTGCTGTTCCCTTGGCAGCAAAAAGGAGATCATTGCTTGGCTCCAAACACTTCTTTTTTAGTTAAAAAATGTGTTTTGTGTGTGTGTGAGAGAGAGTCAGAGACAGAGAGACAGAGACAGAGACAAAGAGATAGGTCAGAACAACTTTTGGTTTTTTGAGACAGGGTTTCTCTGTGTATCCCTCTCTGTAGTCTAACCTGGCCTCAAACTCACAGAGATCCACCTGCTTCTGCCTCCCGAGTGCTGGGATTAAAGTCGTGCGCCACCACCCAACTAAAGTTAGGACAAATTTGTAAGTCAATTCTCTCCTTCCCTCTTCTTTTTTTTTTTTTTTT
>CABHPH010112539.1:8136-19917 GCA_902168325.1 Peromyscus nudipes
AAAGTAGACATCACCTTCCACCCACAACAAGAAGTTATACACAGTTTACACCAGGTGCCAAAGAAAAATCAATTTTCTCCAGTGGACTCTCACTGGGTCTATTAACCACTCTTCTGCACAGCCCTCTTGCCAAGGAGTAGGTAACCTACATAAAGTGAACACAATGGAATTTTTGTAGACTTTTTTGTTTCATTTTGCTTTGTCCATTTTCTTTGTCTTATTGGTATTTTGCTTATTTTTTGATTTCTGTTTTTGTGAGTTTTGTATGTGTGTAAGTTTCTTGGTTTTTATTGTTTTACAGTTTAGCTTTTGTTTTTATCTGTTTCAGTAACTGTAAGAAATTAACAGGTTGTATTTAGGAATAGATGTGTATGTGTATATACATATGTGTATACAATAACAAGTAGTGGAAAAAGAGATCACGATTTGAAGGAGAACAGGGAGGGGTATATGGGAGGCTTTTGGAGGGAAGAAAGGGAAGAGAGAAATTTAATTATTTTATAATCTCAAACAGAACAGAAACATAAATATAGAGCTATAAATTTAAAGTGTGAGAGAGAGACAGAGAGACACACAGAGAGAATATAAGGTTGGGTGGGTAGGAGGTGGGGAGGATTTGAGGGAGGGGAAATGATTAAATTGTATGAATAATTAAAAACAACAAGAATAGGAAAAAATCCTAGAAATTCAAGAGATCTGCAAAAATCTTAATACAAAGCAATATTGAAAATACTGTATATCTTGATATCAAAATATATTCCAAGGTTATGGTAATCAAAATTATTGACCTAGAAACACACATATAATCCAATGAAACAATAACAGAACCTCTGTTGTGATTTCCTGTCAGCAATGCACAAGCTCCTTTGACTTCACATTATCACCAACATGTGTTGTTTTTGTCTTCTTGATCATAGTCATTCTGACTAAGGTACATGAAATAATTCAATATTTCAATATATTCAAATATATTTAATATATTCTTAATTTTGTATTTCTCTGATCATGATGTTGAACATCTTTATGTATTCCTAGTGAAACCCCTTATTTTACACAATTAATATATGATAATAGGAAAAGATTCAAGCATTAAACTTGAATATAACATTCCAAGGAAAAAATTTTGATAAGCATGGCTTTTGTATGTATGCTGATTTTGAAAATGATTTCTTGGATATGAGCTCCAAATCACAGGCAAAAAGTAACTTATAGTGAGGTGTAGTACATCAAGTTTAAAGGCCTTCTCACAGAAAAGGAAACAACATCAAAATGGAGCCTATGGAATAGGAAAATACTTTTTAAAATATATCTTATAATGGGTTAATATTTAAAACATTTAAAGGACATTTATATTTCAATGCCAAAGTGAAAACAACCCAAGTTTAAAACAGCAAAAGGTCATAGATGTAGGTTCCCTAGAAGATATAAATATGTAAATATGTCCAGTGGGTAAATGAAAAGGTTATATCTGAGAAGAGTTAAGACAAAAACAAAATGATATACCACTTCACACAAGTTGTGATGGCCAAATGAAAAACATACATAATAATACCTGGCAAGGACACAGAGAAATGGTTGTTAGTAGGCATGTACACTGATGTTAACACTGGATAGAATGGAGGTACCTCAAAAAATATAAATCTACCAAATGATCCAATAATCCCATCTTTCAATATCTCAACAAAGGAATTGAATTTGGGAACTGAAAGATATCAGCACTCCTACAATTACTGAAGAACTGTTATAATATCCAAATGTGGAAACAACCTGATTGTGCATAAATTGATTAGTAGATAAGGAAAATGTTATATATATGTAAAGTTGAATACTATTAAGATTGTTTTAATATATCCAAAATGTCATCAGTATCTCAATTAAAAATAATCATTATTTCAAAATATCACCTATCTGCTCTATATTCAAATTATCATTGATTTATCTGGTCACTTCACAGTTTAACTGTTCAAATTAGAATCCAATCCAGAATTCCAATGTTGTAAGTATATTGTCATTTGAAGTTTAAAACTGTTAAATTTCTTATATTTTATAGCAGTTGCCCCCAACCACTTTTCCCTCACACTAATTAAATCAATTTCACAAGAAAAGCAGGCCATTTTTTTCTGTAAATTTAACTACACTATACATCTGATCAATTCTATTATTTTAGTATAATATTATAAATTAATATGTTCCTTCATTATTCACATTTTCTGCAAACTAGAAGTAAAATGTAAGGGTGTCATCTAATTTAGCAGCCCAAGGTGTGATCTAATTGACAGCCCACCCTATACCTTTTGGGGCAAGAATATTTCAAGAGAGGAGTAATACTTCCTGTCGTGTTTTATTGTGAAACTCATAAAGATGTAGCAGTATTTCAAGTGATGCTAAGATTAATCAGTAGGTCAGATGTTTTCACATTGCCTCATTTACATTTCACTTAAAATATTTAGCAGCCTTAATTGGCTGTGAGATTTCCTGGTGAAAAAATTTTTACCTAGAAAGATTTTCACCAGGAAATCTCACAATTGTAACATTCTATTAATTCCTATATTTATGGTTATTCTAAAATACTGTTCCTTTACAATGTATTCAAAAATACAATTCCGAAAAAAATTGCCAGACTAAATGTTACATTATTCGCTTGAATTGTCAACATTCAGAATAAGTTGTTTTCTTATGGAATTCCAAAGGAAATAAACTAATATTTACTATCTCCATTAGTTAACTTAAGATTGTATATTTCTTCTAACTAACACACCAATGAGTCCTTTGGTACTCAAACAAACTTACTGCTTTAGAAGAAAACTGAATCCTGAATTCATAGTGTTATTTCAAATTTACATCTAAGATTATAGGAATTGTATTTAACTCCTTTGGTTATATATTTTTATGATGAAAATATTGGTTCCTAATGATATCAGTTTTCTATATTTTCTTTAAAAATCAATAATATACCAGTGATTGCATGTACAAAACCTGCACAAGATCAATCCAGCCCAAATCACAGCATGGATAGGGGAGGGGTTCATGAAGACCCACTCCCAACTGAAGAGTTATTGGCAATTGATGGCTCTTAGAAAGAGAGCAGTTTTCTTCAGAGATGCAGTCCCTGGGAGTCTATTAACAATACTGTAGTACATAGTCCTACACACATGCATGTATAGGTAGTAGTATGTGGACTCAGCAGATTTAAAGAGGAAAATACATGAAGTTAAAAGGGATACATGAGAGGAGGATAAGGAAGGAATTGAAAGAGAAGAAATGAGTAGATTTGATTCAAAAACATTATATATGTGTATGAAAATCTGAATGAAGAAACATATTAAAATGCATATAGTTTTAAAATAACATCTATATTTCTGACAATGAGATTTATGAATATAGTTTGAAATTGATTTTTAATTATTTTTGTACTATGAACATATACCACTAAGGCTGTAGTGTCAAAATATTGTTTTAAAGTCAATTTATGTGTTTATGTTGCCCACATTGTATGCAACACATTTCTTGAACATGTTTCATTTTTTTATTTAAAAACTGTATGGCCTATGGGTCAGGCTTCTTGTTAGCTAGCTCTTTTAAATTAACTCAACCCATTTCTATTAATCTATATGTTGCCATGGGACCATGGCATTACCAGTCTGCTGTCATCTTGTTGCTCCTCAGACGGCTCCTCCCACTCTCCTTTCTTCTCCTCTCTCTCCAGTTGGAATGTACTACCTAACCTTATTCTGCCTCACCATTGGCCAAACAGCTTTATCAACCAATCAGAGCAACACATATTCACAGCATAGAGAAAGATATCCCAGAAAACTTCCCCTTTTCTGTCTAATCAAAAAGGAAGGTTTTAACTTTAACATAGTAAAATTACATATAATAAAACAGTTATCAAGCAAGAATTACAGTTACAGTATCTAGTCTAATTGTGTTTGGCAAAATTAAAGAAAATATTCTATCATCTATCCTATATTTGTGAGTCCAAAGTTTCATATCTAATCTATCTTTTATCACAACTAAGGAAAATCATAATTATTTTTGCCAAAACAAGGCGAGATAGTCCTTCATGTTCCTGCTTCACAGAGGAGACTGCCTGACACTCTACAGGACACAGGGAGAAGTGATTGAGAGACGCTAGGCCTATAGGCTGAAGATGGATGCCCCAATGTTACAGAGAAACTTTGTATGATTGTCCAGGCAGCCAGCTGTCTCTGTCATTTCTAGAATTTTGAAAGTTGCTTATAATGCACTTCCCATTTACTTAGGTAATATTATATCCTTCTGCGATCTTTGATGTAGTTGAAGACTAGATAGGTATAGTGTTTCTTGTTTTTAAGAATTTTCCTATTCTAAAATTTAAATTTAGAATCATTTACATACCAATAAACTCAAAGACACAAAACAAGTTAGTTTCAAAAATGTATAGTCTATCCTTTTCTTGTCCAAGCTCCACTCTCCTGTCTCTCCTATGCATTATAATTTTATTAGATTTATAGTTCAATTTTATCTATTAAAATTAAAGTGAAAAAAAAGAAAAAATCTTTTTGTCCTACGAAACATGATTACTTTTGGAATGAAAATAAGGAATAAACTTTTATTGAGAGGTCTGGAAAAAATTTAAAGTAAAAGCATAGCACATTTGTATAAATGAAGCATATTATATAGATAGTTCCATTTTCAGAATTTAATAGTATATCCTGGAGAAATTCTTCCATAGAAGATAGAGATATGGTTATCCTTTCATACTTATAGTCTGTTGGGTTAATAATTAATAATACTATTAACAATAATACTATTAACAATAATTATAATAATAATGAAATTATTGCTTAGGTGAAGACTTAAGTTGGAGCTGAGTTTTGTAGGAATCAGGAGGTAACAAGATATGGACCAGAGTGCTACCAGGTAAGGACTGGAGATGCTGAACTGGTAATAAAGGAGTAAAATTTAACCAGAAGAATAAAAAAATCTAGAGAGAAGGTTTAGACAATACATGTTGAAATTATACAAGATATTAGGAAAATGAGACAGGGCTAGAATGCAGAGGTCTATAGATGTCATGCAGTGGCACTGATGTGTGTATCAGTGAGACTACCTGAAAACATAAAACTATACACAAATAAAGACAAATGTGCTACACTTTTACTTTAATTTTAATAGATAAAATATAAATATAAACCTTTACTCATATATATTTGATTTTATGTTCAGATCTACTTTTGCCTAAGAAAAGCCCTGTCACCCAATAAAGGGCATAAGGAGGCTTCCATATTTTCTTCTGAAGGTTTAGAAGTTTTACACTCCACATTAGGAGTGTAATTTTTTTTGAATTTATTTTATTTAATTTTACAATATAATTCAACTTTACATATCAGCCATGGATTCTCCCGTTCTCCCCCATCCCCCCCCACCCCCCTCCCCCGGCCCCCCCCCATTTCCATCTCCTCCAGGGCAAAGACTACCCCGAGGATTGAGATCAACCTGGTGGACTCAGTCCAGGCAGGTCTAGTCCCCTCCTCCCAGGCTGAGCCAAGCTTCTCTGCTAAGCCCCAGGTTTCAAACAGCCAATTCATGCACTGAGCACAGGACCCGGTCCAACTGCGTGGATGCCTCCCAACCCAAACAGATCAAGCCAATCCACTGTCTCACCCATTCAGAGGGCCTGATCCAGTTGGGGGCCCCTCAGCCATTGGTTCACAGTTCATGTGTTTCCATTCGTTTGGCCACTTGTCCCTGTATTCCATCCATCCCTGGTCCCAACAACTCTTGCTCACATAAACCCTCCTCCTTCTCGCCAATTGGACACATTAGGGTTTTCAATGGTTCTGGAATTGATTGTCCTGAATTTCATGGTTTAGATATTTTTGTGTATGAACAAGTAAATTGTTCTTAGTAACATTTACTCGAGATTATCTATTGTCACTGTAAGCAAGATAACTTGCCATATATAAAAGTTTTATATAACCAATCCTCCTTACCCACTAGCTCTGCATCTGCAGTCAACCAAATAAACATCAAAAATATTCAGGAAGAAAAAAAATATTCAGGAAGTCATGTGCTTGTACTGAGCATAGAGATAATTTTCCTTGTCATTCCTTAAACAATATAGTATAACAATTATTATTCACATTGTTTTTATACCTAATTGGGTGAAAGAAATAATCTAAAAGTGATTTAAATTACATAGGGGTATATACTGAATGCGAACACTGTACTACTTGATAGAATACATTTCAGCAGGCATACATTTGGATGATATCATTGGCATTTTTTTTATTTATTTTATTTTGAAGACACAGTCTCACTATGTAGATCTGGTTGACCAAGAACTTGCTGTATAGATCAGGGTGGCTTCAAACTCAGAATATCATCTGTCTTTGCCTCCCAAGGTCTTGGATTAAAGCCAGCCCAAGTGTTGATTTATATACGTTCACATTTATTGGGTTTCTTTATTAATCACTAGCAACGTGTTTCTTATATTTCATATAAACAAATATAAACTGCACATATAGATGTGTAATACAATCTAATGCTTTGGCAAATATATGATCACTTTAGCTCATTCTACCACCACCAAATTCTCTACAATAAGCATTGATACCTGGAATGGAAAGCTCTCCTGTCCTAAGATTAAAAATAGCTGAAGGTTAAAGTTTAAAAGTAGTGTTATGTATAATAGTCTTTGCATACCATATAGTGGAATTATGCAGTATATATTATTTTTTATTTGTTTACCATTATGTTTAAGTTGTTTATACCTACTCTTAATAATGTAGGCCATTTATTTTCATATGCTTCACAGTTACAAGGTTCTCTATTTTATGAAAAGAAACAATATTTTTATTTTACTCCTAAATTGTTATTTGGGTTGTTTCCAATTTTATATTGGTTTGTGTTTCTTTATATTTCCTATTTAAATAAAATCCTTGACTTAATAAATAAAAAAGGTATTTTAACATTTTTCACTGAGTGTATAATGTTGACTAATGTCAGTGTTTTTGCCTTATCAATTTTGAAATACTTGTAATGTTCATGGAAATTCAGAGTTATGTTATATTTCTGGTGAACTGAGCATTTTTAAATTAATATAGCAAACTTCTTCATTTCTATTACATTTTTTAAAAAGTTTGTCAGGTCAATTATTCTTATAATTATACACTTAAATTTTTTCTTCACTTTGTTTAGTTTTCTACTCTTTACACATCATGATTTAGATATTTATAAAGACCAGAGCTGGTTATTATTTTTCTGTTTCTATAAAATATGATAATCTGTTTTTATTTTATTTTAAAATATTGTCTTCTTACTTCATTGTTTTTTAAGATTATAATATATTTGCAACATTTATTTCCTGCTTTTCCCCTTTCCCAACTCTCCCAAATAATTTGCTCTCCTTCAGATTCATGACCTCTTTATTCATCAATTGTTACTGCATGCATGTATGCATATACATATATATTTCTAAATATAACTTTCTCAGTCTGTTATTTGTATGTATGTTTTTAGGACTGATCATTTGACTCTGGACAACCAATTGGTATGCTCTTCTCCGAGGAAGACCACTTCTCTCAAGACCACCACTGCAAGCTTTCCTCAGCTGCCTACTATAGTTTTTGTGTAGGGTTGAGACTTCGTGGGATCTTTCCTAACCACTTTAGCATGTCCATCGGTGTTTTCCTTGTTCAGCTCAACATGTGGACAGTTTCAATGGTGAGATGTTATGGATATAAGTACTGACAGTATGAGGACACACAATCTTACCACAAACTTCCTATGGTTCTGGCTCTTATAATCTGTCTGTCTCCTCTTTTAAAATGTTACCCGAGCTTTAGGTCCAGGAGTATTTTATAGATGTATCCATTGGGACTGGGCTTTACAACCCTACATTTTGATTGTGGTTTTCTGTAATGCTCGACATTTGTTATAATGAGAAGTTTCCTTGATGAGGGGTGAGGACTACAATTATCTGTGGATATAATGTCAAATGTTCATAGATTATTAGAAATTTTGCTGGTGCCGGGCGGTGGTGGCACACACCTTTAATCCCAGCACTCGGGAGGCAGAGCCAGGTGGATCTCTATGAGTTCGAGGCCAGCCTGGTCTCCAAAGTGAGTTCCAGGAAAGGTGCAAAGCTACACAGAGAAACCCTGTCTCGAAAAACAAAAAAAAATAAATAAAAACATAAAAACAAAACAAAAAAAACAAAAACAAAAAAAGAAAAAAAAAGAAATTTTGCTGGTTTAGTAAATTAGTGGTTGTAGATTCTCCTCCAATAACAATGACTTCACTAGCACTGATTAGTTCTAGTACCAGGCATGGTATCCATCTTGTTGAGCAGATCTTAAATCCAATTAAAGAATTGCTTGTTACCACTAAGGTATGCATGCCACTACCATACCTACAGGATTATCCTGTCATGCTGGTTATTGATGTAGTTCATAGGTTTCATAGCTAGGTAAGACAATTGGTTACCTCCTTCCTTTGGAAGCTTGCATGGAGCCCTCTGGTACTATGAAAGCCAGTCCTCATGGAGGCTGCATTCAGGTCAGTTCTAGCTCAGGAGTTCTGGGCCCTGTTTCTGAAGTGCATGGCGTATTCAGAAATAGGGGTTTACCTTCCACCTCTGTGGGGGTGGGGCATGTAACCAGGGGCACCAGCAATAGGTTGTATGCTTTAGGAGTCTTTTGAGCAACTATCAAAAGATGGTTTCTCATGCCTGGTGCTATATTTGTTAGGTGGTCTATACTCTTGGAGTGAGCACTATCAGCCTATATCAGGAAAGTTCATTAAAACTATATATGTATATTTATACACAGAAGTACATGTATTACAAGGTATTTTAGGTAAATAGTTAATGGTATGAGTCCTTGTGGGATCTTCAGATATCCATATTGTTATTTTATGCACCTCCCTCTTCCTTTCCCCCTAAAGAGGCCCCACTTCCCATTTTCTCCTATCAGATAACTTGCCCAGATTTTCCCCTTTCCCACCTTCTTCTGTACTTATTTCTCCCTGCTCCATAAAGAACCCACACTTTCCCCATTTCCTCTATCTTAAATTTTTTCTTTATTTAGTATTCTACCATTTATACCTCATGATCTAGATGTTTTAAAGAAAGATCTAGAGCTGGTGGTCATTATTTGATTTTTATCAAATATGATATTGGGTTTTTCATTGGTAAGTTTAATACACATACAGGCATTCTGTATATATGAGGACTTGTTTCTATTATCTTACTATTTTCTATTTATTATGCTTATGAAATTTGTTTCTTGTTTTTCAACGCTAAGTTTAGGATTCTTCCATTTTTTAGTCTTCAAAATTTTAATTTTAGTTCCTTTTATTGTATTTCACACTAAAATTTTATTATATACATTAATTAAACAGTAAGTGAATTTAAGTGAATAACTTAAATCTCCAATATGTCGTATAAAGATCTTGGAATACAATTGTTCTAATTTCACTTTGGAATTTTTTTGATACAACATTCTGACCAAATATATCTTGAGGAACAAAAAGGTTTATTTCATTTTGCACTTCCATGTTACAGACTGTCATTGAGGGTAGTCAGGGCAGGCACTCAAAAAAGAACTCAAACAGAAGCAATGAAGGAATATTTCTTGCTAACTGGCAGTTCATGCCAAGCTAGTCTTATATATTTCAGGCTCACCTGCATAGGGATTGTGCTGCTAACAGTGGGGTTGGCTTCTGGGTCCTCCCACATCAATTATAAATCAAGACAGTCTCTCACAGACATTGGTATAGAGCAACCCAGCTGACACAAATTTTCATTTGAGGTTCTCCATATCCATGTGACTCTAGGTTGTGACAAGTTGACAGTATAATCAACAGCACAATATTAAAATTTAATTCCTCTTTTTTAGATTAAATGGAATTCTCATAATTCTATCATTATTGATTCATATTAGTGTTTCTGAGATTTATACTTGATTTTCTGTAGATGTAACCAACCGTCTTATTAAATAAGAAACACAGAGCCAATGTAAAGATAAAAGCCCAAGAGATCAGAGCTAAGAGCCTTACATGCCTGCTGCAGCTAGCTTCTTCAGCCAAGAGACCTCTCCGAAAGAGAGCTACTTCCTGTCTGTTTGTCTTTATAAAGACTTCCTGTTATGCCTTCTCATTGGTTGTAAACCCAACCACATGACTGTCTCGTCACTGCCTGTCTGTAGATCACTCCAGGTCTTCTATGGTTGGTATTGAGATTAAAGGCGTGTGTCTCCAATGCTGCCTGTTTCCAATGTGGCCTTGAACTCACAGAGATCCAGAGGGATTTCTATCTCTGGAATGCTAGGATTAATGGCGTGAGTGCCACCATTTTCTAGCCTCTGTATCTAAGTGGTTGTCTGTTCTCTGACCCCAGATAAATTTATTAGGGTACATAATATTTTGGGGAATACAATACTACCACAATTTTCCTTTGTATTTGCTCAGACAGTCCTTTTATATCAATTTTATGTATTCCTCCAGAGTACCCCTTAGAAAGTCTTATAATTTATGCTGGCCCTCCAATACATATCTTAATTTAGGCAATTAAGATAAATGGATATTATTGAGTTTACCAGGCTTTTTCTTTTGGGCCACCAACCAGTTCCCAAACCATGATATGGAGACTTATTAGTTTTGAATGCTCAGCCTAGCTTAGGCACATTTCTGGTTAGCTCTTTTATCTTAAATTAACCTGTTTCTCTTTATCTACCTTTTGCCTTGGGGCTTTTTACTTTTATTTCCTTTTGTTTATCTTACTTCCACTGCTTTTCGTGTCTTTTGGATGGCCCTGAGTGTGTTCCTCGTCCTCTCCTCCTTCTTCTCCCTCTTGTTCTTCTTCCTTCTCTTGAGCCTAGAGTTCTCCTCCTATTCATTCTCTCTTCCCCATAGTCCTGCCTATCCCTCACCTGTTCCTCTTCTGCCCAGCTAGGTATTGGCTATTCAGATCTTTATTAGATCAGGTTCCTTAGGCAGACAAGGTGAAACAAATGTGACACGTCTTTACATAATTAAACAAATGCAGCATAAACAAAAGTAACACACCTTTACACAGTTAAATATTCCACAACATAAACAAATGTGCCACATCTTTGCCTAGTTAAAATGATATCCCACAACAGTTGAGTACACAAATAAATATTATTTGAGTACACAATTTATATTGTTATTTATTTTGCCTAAATACTCTTTTTCTGTTTTTGCTATCTGGTAGCCTGCTGTTAATCTAACATGCCTTTCCTGGCATGTTACTATTTGAGAGGTACATTTAACATATGCTGAAAGTTCTTTACAATGTGCCTCTGCATGAGTATTTTTTTTAAACTTATCATGCTTAGAATCCATTATGCTTTTTCTTTCTGTTTGTTCACATTTTCTGTTTATCCTGTTCAGCTCACATCCTGGTGAGCATATCAGAAGGAATGAAAAGAGAAAGTGTAAGAAAAGAAAATTGGTGATTGAACTGCGGTTTATTCATTTTCATTGTTGAATAGCATTTTATTTCATGAAATTATTGTTATATTTTATTCTATAAATCACAATTTTTACTTCTTCAAGTTTTGATCTTGTTTACAAAAACCTTTCAGGCTATTTGTAATGGCTTCTTACTTGCAATTTTTTTCTTTTTTAAAAACTCTCTCTCAAATGTAGCATGGATTGGATGTCTTAAAATCTATGTATGTAGTTTTAAGAATCTTAATGTATGGGGCTTGCTTCTCATTAGTATTTCTCTCTCTCTCTCTCTCTCTCTCTCTCTCTCTCTCTCTCTCTCTCTCT